>JAOXOE010030074.1:0-13539 GCA_028565055.1 Phoeniculus purpureus | reverse complement strand
CCATCCTCCTGACACCCACCCCTCACATATTTATAGACATTAATGAGGTCACCCCTCAGTCTCCTTTTCTCCAAGCTGAAGACTCTCAGCTCCCTCAGCCTTTCCTCGTCAGAGAGATGTTCAACTCCCATCATCATCTTTGTGGCTTGTGGCCTTCTTGAGCTGAGGGGCCCAGAACTGGTCACAACACTCCAGATGTGGTCTCACCAGGGCAGAGTAGAGGGGGAGGAGAACCTCTCTCAATATGCTAACCACCCCCATTCTGATGCACCCCAGGATGCTGTTGGCCTTCTTGGACACAAGGACACATTGGTGGCTCATGGTCACCCTGCTGTCCACCAGGAGCCCCAAGACCCTTTCTCCTACACTGCTCTCCAACAGGTAAGTCCTCAATCTGTACTGGTACCTGGGTTGTTCTTGCCCAGATGCAAGACTCTACCCTTGCCCTTTTTATAGGTAATTGAATTTCTCCCTGCTCAGCTCTCCAGCAGGTCCAGGTCCTGCTAAATGGCAGCACAGTCTGCTGGGGTGTTGGCTGCTCCTCCTAGATATTTGTCATCAGCAAACTTGCTGACAGCACTCTCTCATCCCTCACCCGAGTCATTAATGAATAGATTGAATAGTACTGGTACCAGTACCAACCCTTGGAGGACTCCACTAGATACAGGCCTCCAGCTAGACTCTGTCCCATTGACCACTACTCTCAGGCTTCTATCCTGTAGCCAGTTCATGATCCACCTCACTACCCTATCGTCCAGACCAACTGCCTCAGTTCAGCTGCAAGGATGCTGTGGGAGACTGTGTCAGAAGTTTACTGAAGTCAAGATAGACTAAATGACCTGCTTTGACATCATCTGCCCACCTGGTTATGCCCTCACAAAATGCTATCAGGTTGGTCAAGCATGACTTCCTTTTGGTGAAGCCATGCTGACTGCCCCTATGACCCTCCTGTCCTTGACGTGCTTAGAGACACGGTCAAGGATAAGTTGTTCCATCACCTTTCCTGGGATGGATGTGAGGCTGACTGGTCTATAGTTGCCTGGGCCCTCCTTCTAACCCGTTTTGAAGATTAGAGTGACATTTTCTATCCTTCAGTCCTTAGTCACCTCTCCTCATCCCCATGACTTAGCAAAGATGATGGAGAGTGGCTTAGCAACGGCTTCCACTGTCTCCCTTAGCACTCGCAAGTGCATCTCTTCCAGGCCCCTGGATTTATGTACATCCAGTTTGCTCAATTGATCCCTAACCCAGTCCTCATCAACCAGAGCAAGCTCCTCTTTTGTCCCAACTTTCTCCGAGGCCTCAGCTGTCTGAGTGTAAACAGAGGCAAAGAAGGTGTTGAGTATCTCTGCTTTCTCTGTATCCTCTGTCTTCGGCGCACTCATGACAGTGTCACCCATGGCAGCCTGATCCTTGATCTGCACCCACAAACTCTCAGCTCTCTCTTCATCCACTCCGGGTCAGAACTCAAGACATTCCAGTTGCTCTTTCACATAAAGAGCTACTCTGCTACCTCGCCTTGCTGACCTGTCCCTCCTGAAAAGGACATAGCTGTCCATGACCACATCCCAGTCATGCGAGCTGTCCCCTCATGTCTCTGTAATTGCCACCTGATCATAATCACCTGACTGAACACAGACTTCTCACTCCTCCTGGTTTTTCTCAATGCTGCGTGCATTGGTGTACAGGCATTTCAGGGAGTGAGCTGGGCACTCCATTGTCACCCTAGGCCAGTAGGAGGCCTCCTGGTCTTCATCAGTACCAGAGCCCTGCCCACTGGTGCCCACCCAGCAATAATCCCACCTCTCTTTAAATCTAGTTTAAAGCCCTCTGAATAAGCCCTGACAATTCCTGCCCCATAACCCTTTTTTCCTTCTGAGATAAACCTTTCCCATGTGTACCTGTCAGCTCTGGTGTCTTATAATACTAGCCATTGATGTATAACAGACTGAATGAAGCTAGAACAGCAGTAGAGGACCAGGAAACAGCAGAAAATAAGGTGTAGTATCTGTTTCTATGGCTGTGGCATGCTGCTTGTGAGACTCAACATCTATGTTCGTGAGCCCATGAAACTGCCGAATTCTCCCTGGTAAAGAGAGTGTAGTCATGCTGGGCATGCCTCAGCATCACCACAGGACCCACAGGAAAAGTGAGGACAATTTCCCTATTCAAGGTCACATAAGGGCTACCTGTACCCGAGGTTCTTGACATCAGCTGAAAGCAGCTGTTCAGAGTGTCTCATCAAAAGGACCAGGAATGTTCCCACCAGATTAAATTGTAACAGGTTCTATTTACAGTAGAGTTGTACATAGCTTGCCTGCAAAATGGAGAAGCAGCCTGTGTACATCACCAAACCTGACAAGCTTCTTCGTAACAGATTATGTCTCTGATACTAAAATTAGTATTTCTGTGTCACTTTATAGTAAACTCTCATTTTCTAACTCTACACGTTGAACTGCTCTCATGTCCATTTTTCACTTGCATTGGATTTACTTTCATTTTCATTTTCATCATTTCCACTCACTTTTATCCTGCTGCAGCATTTAAAAGCAAATGTGACTGGAGCTTTTTAGAAGGCCATTAGGGCTTTTTACACATCTGAGTAAATTTCCAATGAGTGATAGAGTGATCAGATACAGTGATAATACTGTGTTTGGAGAAGTGAAGTTCTGAATGACCCAGATAAACATTTCAGCTATTTTTGTTTTCAACTGAGTGAAAAGAGCAGTTGCTTTCTCTAGTGCAGTAATATCCAGCTGTTAATTTGAAACACAGAAAAAAGCCGAAGTATCCTTAGGCTGATTAATACTGCTTGCAATGGAACTACCCAGGTAAAGAGGTTTCAAGAGGGTGTGGCATGTATGCTGAAACTCTTTGCATTGTAATTGGACTACCTCTGTAATTTCCTTCAGAAGTGAAATACAGTTAAAAAGATATGATGCAAATAATGGTAGTAAACATGCTTCTCAGCATTAGTGCCTGCAAAGGATGAAATATTTGCTACACTTTAGACAAAGTAAACCTTGACAGTGACATTGCTGAGACTAGCATTTCACTGAGAGAGTATTTTCCATTCTAAACCAATGCAAAGTATTACTTAAAATGAAACAAACCTGAGGGTTGATTAGTCTGATTGAACTTTTCAACTGGGCTATGGGTTGCCTGCCACGTAGCAGTCCAATGCATAGATCATACTTATACCAGAAAACTCCAGCTGAGCTAGTTGGGAAGGAGGGAGCAACCTTCACACAGTAAAGTGAAATCAATTTATTATGCTGAGAATATTATATGGAGCTATCTTGGGCTTGTCTACACATCACTGCAATGTGCGGAGTGGTCACAAGTAATGAGCATCTCCTGGGAGCTTGGCAGATTCTCACTACGTCTGTGATTCAACCTTACAATCTCTCTTGTGTCAAAACTAATTTGAGTGATTTCCATCCATCTCCTTACACACTCATCTAAACTTGTGAAAGGTTATGGATTACATTAAGCCCTCCAAAGAACCTTTCTTTTCTGAATTTAATTTTTTACATTAATAATTTCAGTGATTGAGTTGGCTTTATGATTAATTTTGTCATTTTGATGGATGATATCTTGATAGTGGGAACAAGTATTTTGGGAAAGGGAGTGGTTCTAAAGTCTTAACAAAACTCTATGTCTGCATGTCATGTCCATGGAGTATTTTTCATATGGAACAGTGTGAAGGGCATGATCATTAAAACAGACTCTGGATGCTCATGAATAATGTCTGAATATAGAACACAGAAAACCTTTCTTCACTGGAAATGTGTGAGATTTTATGTAGTTTTAAAATTAATTATTTGCTTAGGGAAACTCTGTGATTGACCTACATTTGAAATATTGACAGGGAGCTCTTGAGCCTGCAAAAAGGAGGACCACAAGGATGGTCAGAGACCTGGAGCACGTCTCCTACAAAGACAGGCTGAGGAATTTTGGGCTGTTTAGCCCGGAGAAGAGAAGCCCGTGAGGGGATATTTTAGCAGCCTTTCAGGAAGTTGGAGAGGGACATTTTACAAGGGACTCTAGCAGTAGGACAAGGGAGAATGGTTCAGACCCGTAGAAGATAGATTTAGATTAGATTTTAGCAAGAAATCCACTGTGAGAGTGGTGAGGCACAGGAACAGGTTGCCCAGGGAAGTGGATATGCCCTTCGTGGAAGTGTTCAAGGCCAGGCTGAATAGTGCTCTGGGCAATCTGGTCTAGTGAGAGGTGTCTGTGACAGTGGCAGGGAGATAGAAACTATGTGATCTCTGAGATCCCTTCCCAACGAAGCCATTCTGTTTTTCTGTCTCTCTGTTTTCATGGTGAGGAAATGTAAGTGATGTGGTAAGACCATTTGCAGAAAGAAGTATTACAAGTGGGACTGTTTACAGGGAGTTTTAATACGGGAAGATGCTAACATAGTTTGAAAAAGCTGTGAGATTAACACCTCGCCTTCAATTAGCAGGCATTTATTTTAATAACTTTACAATTGTGCCTTGATTTCACTGAAGGACTGGGGAAGAGGCTAGTAAATACTTTTGGTTTAGCTTTGTGTGTCATTCCTCTGACTAGCTTAGCCTCTGTGCTGTCAGGTTTTCATACATCGATTTTTAAAGAATTTGTTTCAGAAAGCCTTATGGCTGCAATGCTAGTCAATGATGTTGCTGACTAAGTGTTTTGAACACCTAGGGAGGAATTTGTGTTCCAATTGCCAAGTTCCAGTTGCTTTCTGGACCTCTCTTTCTATGACAAATCTTCTACTGACTGTTCACATGTCATAATGCTTTGAGATAGGAAAAATAAACAACAATGAACAATGTAGGTGAGCAAAAACCTGTACATTGTGAGATCTGTCACTTCAGTGATATGAAATAAAAATTATCTCTGTATGCCTTCTTTTTAATGATATATTTACATTTTAAATAAAAAGTTGCACTGAACAAAAGACAGTGATGTCACTATGAATAAAATAGTGTTACTCAGATAGAATTCTGGCAGGCAGGCAAAATTAATGGAAAAACCCTGTGGTCAGCCTGCTCTGAAATCTCCAGCCAGAAGCTCTTTCTTAATGTATTAGTAACATTAGACAATGGTAACTATGTAGGAGCAGCACTGGAACACTGATGTGACTCATGTTGTTGCATTTATCTTAACCCTGCATAACCAGCACCTGAGAATAAGGTCAGCACAAAGGACTACATACCTAACTTCTTCCTAGTTAGACACTTCCATTTTTATAGGTGTGATCTGTACCCAATATTTGAACAGTGTTTAGGATTAGCTTGACAGTTATTCCCAGAACACTTTATATTGTAGATTTGTTAAATTTGTCCACCTGATCTCAGATTTTTATTCCTAAAGATATGAAGCATCCAGCAGTATGAGGAACATTTCACACAAACCAGTTTATTTTCTGATAACATAAAGAAGAATTGTCTTTTCCATGTTAGCAAATTTTAGACATTTTTGAAATCTCTGTTGTTTTAAACTGAAGACATGGCCAATTTTTAACATTTATGCCAAGAATGTGTTTTTGTGTTTTTATGGTGAAAGTGTCCTAGACATTATTCCTGAATACGGCTCAGCAGAGAACTGACAGAGACGATCTGCTAGATTGTAACTGTGGGCAATGAACAATGCTGATCCATAAACCAGAATCAGAAAGGAGGACAAGTTGCTTGTGTTTCCTCTAACCTCATTGTTGGGTGTAGGCAATGTAAATGAAGTGAAAGCTCCTGGACTCTTATGAAGACAATACAAGAAGCAAATGCAGGAGAAGGATTTAAAATTAACAGGGAGAGACAAATGCCTGTGCTCATAAAGCTGTAAGGGAGACACATGGAAGAGCTAGAAAGACAGTGAGAGTGGACAGGGAAAAAAGAGAAGGAAAGTGGACCTGGATCTAATAAATATTTTTCTAATAAAACAATGAAATTAAATTATTATGAGGGAGACAGACAAGTCAAATGGAACAATGACTATCCAAGCTGAAGGATAGGCATTTGCTCCATGCAGCTGAAGAAGAGATTGAGCAGAGTGGATGTGAAAAATCTTATGAGGACAAGTGTCCTCAAGACTGAACTGCAACACACTCTGTTCTAATACAGCTCAATGTGCATGTGTGAGGCTATGTCATCACAATTAGCACATAGAGCTCAAATCTTTATTCAACTTTCAAAGCACAAAGATTATGGGGAAAAAGTACATAGAATTTGCAGCATTACTAGAAGGTAAATACTGCATTTGGGTAAGAAATTTTTCATCTTCCTGAGACTAGGACTTGCCCTCATTTATTAGAGGCAATGAAGCAAATCATCTAGATGCTGGAAGGAATAAAGAAAATAAAAACATAACTCAGCCCTTTGTCATCAGTATAAAGTGACAGTTATGTTTCCATAGCAACAGAAACTGATGAATGAGCTACTCACACTGCATGGCAGTGAACATATCCAACTCTTTGACATCACCTCACATTGCTATAGCAACCATTTTTATACTACTGTGTCAGCCTACCAAAATAAATGACAAATGCTATCCAAGGCATTGTAGTTCTTGAGATTCATTAATCTAATGATATTTTTATATATTTGCTGATTGAAGAGAAGGCAATCTGCCAATCCTGACAACAGCATGACAGACATTAACACAGAGTAACACATCAGGCTGCAGGAAGTGCACTCTGGAATAACATGGGTGCTGCCAGCAGAACAGTCATAGTCCTTTATGTTCCCTCTGCAGTACCTTCAGGTGGAAGAGCTGGTGCTGTCCATCTCAAAGACTTTACACAGGAGTAAATAAATTATAATGTACAGGGAAACCTGAGGGATCTTAAATACAGTTACAATTTTATCTCAGAATATACATTTTTAGGAAATACAGTGATCTAAATGAACAACATTGTAAATAAGATCCTTTGTTACGTGCACAGAGAGCTGTTATGAATGCATGCATGAAGACAAGTATCTTAATCAGATTTTCTGGGGGAGAGTATAATTTACCTTTTTCTTTTGGTACATATGATCATTCATGTTAACCATGGTCTTGTATAAATGGAATTATTTCATAGCAATGTTAGCCTTCCAGTAAGCCCTTCTAATCTTGCTTTTGCAGCAAGACTGTTTCTTTGTGTTGTGTTCTGTGCAACTGCAACAGTTAGAGGCAGGCTGTGGTCCCGCTTCTGAGCCTGGCAGATTATTCATCACCTAAATCACTTCAAAATTCCACAAGCTTCCCCTCAATGAGAATTTCCTAGACCAATATAAAAGACAAAGGTGCTGTTCTTTTACTATAATTGGCATTTGTGTTCTCCCAAATCTAAGAGAGGCAGTAGATTAGCCAGGTTCACAATGATTCTTTTGTTCAATATTTGAGCACATTGCCCAGAAACATGTCCAGATGGCTTTTGAATATCTTCAAGAATGGAGACTCCATAACCTCCCTAGGCAGCCTGTTCCAGAGTGTGGTCACAGATGTGGTAAGAGGGTTTCTGTGCCCTCTGAGGAGCAACATTTCAGCCTGCCCAGAAAAAGCATAAGTTTGTGTGTATGTATATATATATATATATATACACACACACACACACAAATAGTAGCATGAAATTCCTAATATAGTGCTCATTTACGTAACAAATGTTTAGCCATACAGTAAATGCATATAATTCCCCAAAACTGAATGCCAAATATGTTTTTGACTCCTTTAAGCCAACTTGCAAAGCCTTTGTAAATGGTCTGCAAATGATTTCTTAACTGTGTCAGACCCATGACAAAACTGACTAGCCATCAGCTACAACATCTTGACCATTTGTGTCTTCACCATTATAAGTATGTATAGTCAAAAGTAGTAGTCAGACTACTACAGCAGTAGTAAATCAGAGCCCGGAGATGTCTGCACCTAGATGTTCTGAATCTTCTTGCCTATTATTAAAAACTAATTGGAAGTATCTTGTTTCTGTGGGTTTTATTAGATTGTTAGTTTTCTAAGGTTGCAAAAGGCACCTGACCTGTTATACAGCCCCAAAGTGCACATACGAAAGGGATGAAAAAGGTTCTTCCCAGAACAAAGCTCTGGACTGCTTTACCTAGCGTGGTCACAGATGGTATAAACATGGATGATTCAAAAAGTGACAAATTCTCCAAAGATTTGTATTCACCAAATACTGAGAACTTTTAAATTAAAACATATTTCCATACCACTAAATAACTCAGGGCTAGATTATTGAGGTCAGTTAAATCCATGCAGCTTTACACAACTTACATAGTAGCCATTCTCAGCTTTCTTTGGTGATTTCTGTGGTCCCAAAACAGTGTAATGAATTATGTGTATTAGTGTTCCAGCCCTCCTAGTGGTGTTTTCACTGCATAAAACTGATGGGGTTTGGGGCATACCATGCAGTACATTATAAGGTCAGCTGTGTGTGCTGGACTATTGGCAGAGGAAAAGCTTCAGGAAACTGAGGTCAGACTTTCAGACTTCATAGAAACATTAGGGATCAGAAGGGACCTCGAAAGATCATCTAGTCTAATCCCCCTGCCACAGCAGGATCACCTAGACCAAGTCCCACAGTCTTGATGCGGTGTTGTTCATTCTGCAAGTGGAAATAGTCATTGGCACAAAATAATCCATGAACAGCACCTGAGCACTATCAAAGAGGTAGAGCTCCCCTGAGACAAAAGCATGCCTTAGGGCACGCTCACAGTTAAGCATTATGGACACTCAACAGTCCAGTGCTCAAGCTTGCTCCCCAGCCTAGAATAAAATGGCAGTGCCAGTGATTTAAAAAGGTAAAAGCTTGCCATTTGAAACAATAATCTCGGGAAGCATCAATGTATTCTGGTCTCATTCCTATAATCTTTCTAAAGGAGTTACTATTGGCAGAATACTTAGCTCAATGGTCTGTAGTCTGGCTGAATAGAGCCCTTCTTATGTTTGTTAAGTGGTCCCACGTGTCCCCACCCTGCTAGAAAGCCTTGTTCTGACACTGAATGAAAAAACTGACTCCAACTGTTCAGCATAAATTTCCTCCTTTCTGGGACCACACTCATACTGTTTTGAACAAATCTGGCAGCTGGCTGAGGTCTTTTGTTTCTGCCCACCTCTTTTCTTTCATTGAATTTCTAAGACATCCCCACATGGCAGGAAAAGTAAAAAGCCTTTGGAGAACACAGCATCAGAGTTAACTAAATGTAATACGTAACTATTCAAGGTCACAACCTACTTTGCATCCAGACAGTGAGCATTGTACAGAGGGCATATTGTACTTCTATACCTTCTTGTGATGTATGAAAAAATGTCATGTGCTTCCAGCCATGACTGTCACACAAATGCTTCATAACTAATGTTGGTTTAATGCTTGACCCTTGTACTCTGTCTTCCCTGGAGGCCTGAATCATCAGCAAGTTGAATACTGCAGCTAAGTGTTTTGAAAAGATCTTGGACTGTGCTGATTCAGGCTGCTTATAATAACAAACTTGTTTTCTATAAACACTGCTGAAGATAGTTTTGTCCTGTTACCAAATAGATATTCCTCTTTTATTTGCAGGAAACAGCCACAGAAGAGGATGGAGGGAGAAAAGGGAGGAGAATCCTTCAGATTATTGTGTCTGACTTTACCAATATTTCTCCACAGCTGTGGTTCTCTAGATACTTGAACTACTTTCTTCCTTGGGTTATCTTATTGACATGCCAGATGCCTGCAAGATGCAGTTGTTTCACCATGACAACAATGATGCAAACTTTCAGTAGAGTGGTGCAGAAAAGATCCGGAAGTGACAGGACTCTATGGGAGGGATAATTACAGCAACAACCAAAGCGTAGCACAATCATAAAAGCAGCCTTGAGTATGCAAGCACAAACCTTTTTTTCAGTGTCTGTACATGGCTTTACTGGAGTGCTTAGAACGATTGCACCTTGTTATGTATTACATCATCTAGGTTAGGCTACAGGGAATTATTATTTGTCCTCTGTCCTTAAACCTGCTGAAAATCCACAAAGCTACATCATCTTTTCGGTTAAGGGAAACCTCTGAAATGTTTTTTCTTTCCTGGCTCCTTGTTGTCTGATGCACGCTCTATGCACACACAAACACGTATTCCTAAGCCGTAGCTTTGGATCTTGTTGTTTGGCTTTGTTTTTTAAGAAAGTTCTGGCTTTCTTAAAAGCTGTTAAATTTTTAAATGTAACAATTCTGTATTCTGGATAAAATTCAACTAAGGAGATTATTTCAGTCTCTTTACCCTTTCTGTTGGAGAAATAAAGGGTACAAACATAAACCAGACCTGAAACTTTTGCTATGGTTAATTTTAGTTCAGTAAATTTAGTTCAGTTACATTGCAAGGAGCTCTGACAAGTTGAGACTGTGATTGTTTGCTGATTTTGGAGACGCTTGTTAATGCACTAGGGCCTTTAAAAGATTGTCACAAGAGAGACCTCAGGACAAGCAGCTCCAATTAACATTTTCCTTCTTTTTCCTTTTTCTATGTGCAGGCTCAGGTTGTCACTGTGCTCTGGATAGGAGCACAATGGAATTGTGCTGGCAGAAAAATCGGAAGCTTCATATGAGCAATGGTTGTCTGCTTCACGGAACCCATGAAAGAAGAAGAAGGCTTCCTTAGACTACCCGGTGTCAGGCAAACACATGCTGGAAACAGCTGTTACATACTCAGAACAGTAGTTGCAACTACAGAAGTAAAAAATGGTTTATGTGTAAAGTGAGTTCTCACCATCCTCCTAAAGATACATCAGCAGGTTGTATTCACCTTACTGGGCAAAGCAGCATTGGGGGATAACAATGAGGTCAAAAGAATCACTCACATATGGTGTTTGGCTATTGCAGCACTTGAGACATCTGCTCCAGGAGGTTCCTGCTTAGATTCACAACCAAAACATTTACTGTAACACCTCGCAGCAGTGACTTGTCTGCAGAAAAGCTTGTGGTCAACACTATAAGCTGGCCCATCTGCTCCCACTCTGGTGATATGAAATGGAAAGCATGGCATAGGATTCTTACAAGCGTCTTCACGTGTGGTATGTCACACATGGAAAGGGCAAGTGCTATTACAAGAAAGTGGTACTAAAATAATAGTTTATAAAGGTAATTAAAGACACTTTTTTACCACCTGTTTTCTATTACCTGGTTCACACCTTTTACTTGAAATGTTTTACAAGCATTTGTTATACTTTGTCTTGTCATTGAAAAATAATGTGCCTGACTGCGTTCATTATGAAAATTGATGAATTAGTAGCTGCAAGACAGAGCACTTGGTTTCAGTGTGCAAAAACAAAATGAAAGAAAAGGCTTCCTCACTGAGTCATTAAAATACAGCTGCCAGGTTGCAGAACATTCCCCTTGGTACTGTAGAACAAGGGAAAGCCAAGTCATAACTCAAGTTGCAGACACTTGCTGTTAGAACAGAGCAGTGGAAATATGATAATGCTTAACTTGTCATTTTTTAAAACACACACATACATTTCTATTGAGATTACAAAGGTTTTCTTCAACAAAGGGCTGATTTGTTTTTCATGCCAGGAAATGAATACTGTAGCAAATTTAAACAGTTCCCCTTCATCTATCCATAATTGAAATAATGGATAGGTGGAAAATCTGACATGAAATTTTGAAAAATATAATCCTGATTGCTTACTCATACTTTCATAAACCCTTCTGTGATAGTTTATACATCCTCCCTCACATGAAAATATAGAAAAGAGAAGACACGCAGAAGTCAGAGCACCCTTAGGATAACATCAGCATTTTTTGTTTCGGTTAGTAAATTTAAAGTGTGGGACGTAGCTTTTCTCTTGGTATTGATTCTGATCCTGTATCTTGGATCTTTCAGAAAGGACACAATATTTATACTCGATCAAATAAAACAAATGTATTTCAAAGTAATGAAAACATCTTTACACATTGTATATGTTTTATATATCTTAACAGATAATTTAAAAATGCATTTTAAAAATCCTTACACTTTTTATTTATCTACATTTATACATAAAGTATCTTTATAAATTTTCTGTATATATTTATTTTGGAAATGATGATGTTGCCATCTTTTAGCATTAAACAAATATTATTTGCCACAAAGTAAGTGTGTTTATGTTAACTGTAAATGATCTGTTGGCCTAGGAGTTCAATTCAAGGCCACAAAATATACTTAAGCCAGGTAGGAACAAATCCAAGTAGTAGTAATCTTTATTTCTGGCATATTTACTGGCCAGTCTTTACTTTAAACTCCACATTTGCAAGGTACATCCTCATTCCAGTACAAACATTACTGAACATTTTGTTCCAGTTAAGAGACCTGTAAAAGCAGATATTAACCCATGTTTCTCACACTCCAGTAAGGAGAATTCCTGATTCTGATAATATTATGGGAAGGTGAATTACTAAATTGGAAAGTAAATTTCTGAATATCCCCAGTCTTCTGGTGGTTGGGGATTGTATTCTGGTAATGTTGTACATTATCCTTTATATACATGCTTTGTTATCCTTTGTGTTTGATGAATGGACCACAGGAAATTTCCTAAGCAAAACAGATTTTCTTCAGTTTGGGAACTTGTCTTCAGCCTGTAGAGAATTAAGGTTTCAGTTATTGTGAATTCTCAAGCATTGAATAATTATTGCATGAGGCTTGACAGAAAGAGATTTAATACGTATGTTAAGAAGCTCTAGCCTACAGGAAAATGTATATTCACCTCTTCAATGTTTTTCTACAAATAGATGAAAATTTTAATAGTAGAGACATAACTTAGAAGATTTCTTTCTTTGTTGTGACAAGTACTGTGACCTAAACCCAGATAATAACTCAAATTTACAATAATAAATAACAACTCATGGACTACTGGCTAAACGTTCAGGTACTTAATGGCAAGTGTGCTAAATCAGACAATTCAGCACCTTGCAGAATTCAAAGCTATATGGCATTAGTTTAATTTTGGAAATCAGCAGCTGACACCAGATGTAAATAAATATGGTGTCATGCGATGTGTGAATTAAATCCATCTTTTTTTTCTTCTTTCTGTTTCTGTTACTGGACAATGGCACATACTGTTCTATTGAAATCAGGCTGTTGTGCATTAAAGAAGACAAAATTCAAGAGAACGATGAAACAACGAGAAAGCAGCAAGAATTGAGGACAGGGTTTCTATTTGCATAGCATTATAGATATTGTATTACTGCCCTGCTGCAATTTCTCTGAGGATGCTGAGGATGTGTAGGTAATTCTGCTTCCTCAACTCACATGCAGGGTATCTGGGCATTCAGAATATCAAATACCCTGTGGTCAGAATCAAAAATCATTATCTATGCCTTTCTTACCCCACTTTCTTCCTAATTTCAGAGTAGATATTTCAGTGTTTTAGAGACTTCTACTCACGGTGAGTTTATCATCTGTCTCTACAGACTGTTCACATATCTAATTTCTCTTCAAAGACCTGTCAGGAATTTTCCCTTTATTTCACAGTTAAATTTGTTGAACTTGACTTTTTGCTGCTGAACATTTTTATTACTTTGTCATCAGGACTGACACTGTCCTG
>JAOXOE010030073.1:0-13540 GCA_028565055.1 Phoeniculus purpureus | reverse complement strand
ACCCATTGCCCCTTGTCCTATCACTAGATGACATTGAGAAGAGCCTGGCTCCATCCTCCTGACACCCACCTTTCACAGATTTATAACTATTAATGAGGTCACCCCTCAGCTCCTTTTCTCTGAGCTAAAAAGACCAAGCTCCCTCAGCCTTTCCTCACAAGGGAGATGTTCCACTCCCTTCATCATCTTTGTGGCTCTGCACTGGACTGTCTCCAGCAGTTCTATGTCCTTCTTGAACTGAATTCTGGTCCCAGTACTGACCCTTGGGGGACTCCACTAGATACAGGCTTCCAACTAGACTCTGTCCCTTTGGCCACTACTCTCTGGCTTCTATCCTGCAGCCAGGTCGTGATCCACCTCACTACCTGATTGTACAGACCACAGTGCCTCAGTTTGGCTGCAAGGATGCTGTATGAGACTGTCAAATGCCTTACCAAAGTCAAGATAGATCACAACCACTGCTTTGCCATCATCTATCCACCTGGTTATGCCCTCATAAAAGGCTATCAGGTTAGTCAAGTATCACTTCTCTTTGGTGAAGCCATGCTGACTGTCCGTAATGAACCTCTTGTCCTTGCTGTGCCTGGAGACAGCCTCTAGGACAAATTGTTCCATCGCCTTTGCTGGGATGGAGGTGAGGCTGACCAGTCTACAGTTACCTGGGTCCTCCTTCTTACCCTTTTTGAAATCTGGAGTCACATTTGCTGTCTTCCAGTCCCTAGGTACCTCTCCTGATCTTCATGACTTAGCAAAGATGATGGAGACTGGCCTAGTAATGACTTCCACGGTCTCCCTTGGCACTTGCGGGTGCATCCTATCAGGGCCCATGGGTTTATGTACATCCAGTTTGCTCAACTTATCCCTAACCCAGTCCTCATCAGCTAGGGCAAACTCCTCTTTTGTCCCAATTTTCTCTGGGGCCTCAGTAGTCTGGGGCTTGACATCAGGACAGCCCCCAGAATTATAGACAGAGGCAAAGAAGGCGTTCAGTATCTCTGCTTTCTCTGTGTCCTTTGTCTTCAAGGCACCCACCTCATTCAGCACCCCTCTATGGCAATGTAGAAGGCTGATATGGATTGTGTGAAAACGTAGAAAAATAGCAGTGGCAACAAAAGGAGAGGAAAAAGGATGCACTAGGGATTTAATTTCAAACCATAATGCTGTTAGAGTACTAAAGATACAGACGGCAAGAAGATGTTTTTAAAACTGTGTGACCACAAAATGCCTTTTAAAATTTGACCTTAAGTGTTTAACATCTAAATTGTAAAACTTGAACAACTCTAAACTTATAAGAATTTCAGCTTTTTTATTCTTCAGTTGTCTCAGAATGACAAACCAGTGGCAAAATTTTATATCAAATTAGTTAAGCGTTATTTTTAATCTGAAATATTTTGTGGTGGGATTTATGGATATTTGATCTTGGATATAAATAAACTACAGGAAACTGGCAAGTGACTCTCTAATTGGGAAGTTATGATTTTTTAATTTCTGAAATATTTTTTAAGAACTGTAAAAGTGTTATACTTCACGGTCTGTAGTTCATCACGAGCATTGAAATAACAGGTAATATTAATTAATTTAATCAAATTGTTAATGTGTTTTACACTAGAGTAATTTCAGTGGGTTTTGACTTTATTAAAATAAAAATGCATGTAATTTTGTTGTGACATGAGAATCGACAATAAATAAATGGTTGTGTTTCTCAGCTCATTAAAAAGGTAGCAGCTTTATATTGCGTTGTTGCTGCTGACTGTTTCTGCAGTGAGAAAATGTGTGGCTATTCCTTGCAGGCACTAATAATAGATAATAATTGGTTTTAAAGATGCCACCCAAAAACTCTAGTGAATGGAGGAAACAAAACAGTTTCAGCATGAGCAAATGACATAAAATATACTATATGTTGCTGTGTATTACAAAACTAATTCTGGTACCTGAATGTCTGCTCAATACCACAAAAAATGCTTATAAGGTTTTTGAATACTTAGCCAAAAGTCAGCATATGTTTCCTTCTGTGTATAATTTCGTATGACATGAATGTGCAGGAAAGTGAACCAATACCTGGCAGTTTGGTTGGATTTGCACAGATACTTTATTTGGACACTGAGAAAACAACCCTAATACTGTCTTACAAGCATATTTAGAACTCAGCTAACACCAAGATTCAGTGGAACATTTGCACTATCTAAAAAGAATGGCGCATAATTTTGCAGAAATGAGGAGAAATGCTGCCAGAAAGAGAATTGCTACTTAAAGTCTAACTATATTTGCTTGCTTTCCCTGCAATCATCTTTAATCCAATATAAGGAAGGTATTGTATTTGCCAAGGTGTCTTTGGAAAATTACAGCTCTATTTCTTACAGAAAACAAGGTTTGTGTTGCAATGAACTGTACCCGGATATTGCTTTATTAACAGACTTTTACTTTCTGCACTATGTTAATTCAATTTGTTCATCATTCTTCCCTGCACATCTGTGTTGCTGTGGGAGCTCTGTAAAAATGTGTAGAGAAGGCAGGCTGTTTGTTGTCATGTGGGGCTGTGGTAGGATGGTATTTGGCTTTAGAAAAAGGAAATAATTCCAGAGATTCTTGTAGAATAGGTCAGAGTTCATACCTCGTGAGCTAAATAAAATAAAAGTAACCAGACAAAGCAATTTATATTGTGAAATAAAAGATCCCCGAGGGTTATTACAGAGGTTTAACTACTGTGTGTGTAATTATATCATTAAAATGCCTTGCCAGATTAGGTCGTACAACTGTTCTGAACCTGAAGACAGTCTGTGGTAGCTCTCTCAGGATCCCTTCAGTATGGCTGTGAAAACAAATGTGTGGAATGTGAACATCATAAGCCAGATCCTGTGAGAGAAGAAGGTGATGGCCTTTTAAAGCACTGAATGGATATGCCTCTCCCGGGTATGAGAGGCAAGTGCATCACCCATGATTACTGTGAGAAATGCTTCCTTTCAAAGCTATACTAACACAAAGCCACGTGTTATTCTAAGGACCCACTCCCTGTAGTCCTTGTTTCAAGGTCTTTAATTCAGTTGTAAAGGAAGAGTAACTGGCTTCTAAGCCTTGGCAGCAGATGGTCGTGGTGTTGCATCGGCTGTGCCTGTCCTGCAGCCACTGCTGGAGCCTCACTCCCAGCAGAAAGACCCTATCCCAGGGTGAGCTGAAACACTCCCCTGTGAGTTTGGATGATGAAGATACCAGCATCTGCTCCCTTCTGCTCTGACAATGGGTTCGCAACCTCTGTTGAACAGTTGGAAGAACAGTGAACAGTTTTCTTAAATTACAGATAAATCATCTAAAAAAATCAGCCAGAGTTCTGTCTGCACAGCAATGGCAATGGTCAGATTTAATACCTACAGGCACTTGCAGATTTGAGATCCAGCTTTCTAGAAATTATCCTTTGCTATGTCAGTTCTCAGAATTATTTTTAATTACTTTTCTTCTTAATGCCAAGATTTCCAAATTATGCTGTATTTATTTGAGTTTCTAGATATTGAAATCAGTCTTCAAAACACATGAGCAGGTTTGGATATGTTGTGAATACCACTGCTCGTAATAAATTAGTCAAAGTGCCAAGGGTTTAACCCAAGACAAAACGAACCAATTAATTTAGGCAAGGTGCTGATGGGCTAAATAAAAGCAAAAAAAGGGCAGTTCAACAATCATTTATAAATTGCAGGCCAAGCCAAAAACTAACTTGATTTGGGGAAAAACAACTTTTAATTCACTCCACATAAAAGCCCAGACACAAAGATAAACAGATTAATCATGTTCTTGCATAAGTGGGACAAGCTTGTATCTCCACCCTCTCAAGGGGAACAGACTTCCAGCACAGCTCTTGCTCCTTGTGGAAACGTGGAGCCCAGTCAGTTTGTGCACGTCTCTCTGTATCGACGGGTAAATTCCAATTCCTTGTTCCATGATAGTCTTCCATTTCCAGACCGTCGATTCCTATGGCCTCCAATGAGGGTAGCACTCTGCATTTCAGCAAATCATGGGATTCAAGGTGTTAGGAGGATGGAGCTATCTAGTGATAGGATGAGAGGCAGTGAGTGTAAGCAGGAACACAGGAGGTTCCATATAAATATGAGAACGAACTTCTTCACAGTGAGGGTGACAGAGCACTGGAAGAGGCTGCCCAGGAGGGTTGTGGAGTCTCCTTCTCTGGAGACATTTAAAACCCGCCTGGATATGTTCCTGCGTGACTTGGTCTAGGTGATGCTGCTGTGGCAGGGGATTGGACTGGATGGTCTTTTCAGGTCCCTTCCAATCCCTAATGATTCCACGATTCCATGATTCTGTGATTGGTTGAGATTTCCTATTCTGGGCATCTGACTCTGCAGAATACTTCACAACAACTAGTGGACTGAGATTTCTTCCAGAAAAGAAGCAATAGGAAACAGTTCAGAAAAGCATGAAACTTTGATGTTGTCATATGGTGATAGCTGATAGTGAAAAGCTGTTTTCTAATTCTCCTTTAAAGCAGCCAAATTGAGCCGTGGGGTTGTGCACTTACTCGATGCTACCGTGATGTGTGCCAGCCACGCTGACATTTAAATTTATTCACAAATTTGAGGAACAAAATACAGACATTTAAACAGTCACAACTCTCAAGCTTCTCTGCAAAATGTGCTCCTCATGACAAATACTTGATATACCCAGGTGGGTTGTGGAGTCTCTTTCTCTGGAGACATTTAAAACCCACCCGGATATGCTCCTGTGTGACTTGGTCTAGGTGATGCTGATGTGGCAGGGGGATTGCAGTGGATGATCTTTCAAGGTCCCTTCCAATCCCTGGGGATTCTATGATCCTGTGGTTCTACATAATGTTTTCTCCTTATCAGCATTTTTCTGTCAATTGGTCTGAAGACACTTCACTGTTAGAGGTAGTGCAGTTCTACACCAAGAGAAAGTGAAGCATAGGAAGTAGACATTTAAGGTGCCCCTGGCAGACAATTCAGGAGCAGGATACACATCTCTAAAAGGGATTTGTAGAAACTGAAGGAGAGACTGGGAGTAGTTAAAAGACTAACTACAGTTTGAGCTGAGCTGAGCTGAGCTAAGTGGTCTGAAAAGAGAATGAACTATTTTAATTTGCTTAATTTGAGCTTCCAGATCAGGTCGGTCTCTATAGTCGTTAGCACCAAGAGCTCAGTATAATGATTTAAACTACCTCTTACAAAAATGAACATAAAATCTAGAAGAACAATTCAAGATTATGCAGCTAATTAATTATACCTGTCACTGTTCGCTCCAAGGGAGTCTGCTCGGTTGCATGTTTTATGGAGTAGGAAAAGAGGGGGTAAGCACTTGAGTGAAAAGCTGAAAAATCATCTGCAGCTCACATTGATATTCAGCTCCATGTGAAAAGGGTGCGTTTGCTCTCTGAAGCCAAGAACACTGATCAAGTTAAAAGACTCCTAGACTTGAACGGGACTAGAACTAGGGGGGAAAAAAGGCTGTAAAACCACAAGGTCAGGCAACACCCTTTTGATACTGACTGCTTTCCCCCTCCTCCCCTCATGACAGCTCATTTCTAAAGAAGACCTCAAGCTACTGATGTTTTATGGCAGTGTTTGTGCATTTGCTAAATTAAAATATGCTTCATGTCTTGCCATCACTGCTGGTGAATTCTTGTAACGTTTTCATTGGTAACAACAAGAATAAATGTGCCTGGTGCTGCTGATGGTTGGTAAGTGGTCATAATGCAGGCTCTGGTCTGGGGTGGGGTGTCCCTGCCCGTGGTGGGGGGGTTGGAACTGGATGGTCCCTTCCAACCAGGAGTGATTCTGATTCTATAACTTCTCCAGTGAAGTGATCCTGCTGTGGCAGGGCGATTGGACTAGATGACCTTTCGGGGTCCCTTCCAATCCCTAATGATTCTGTGATTCTATGATTCTTCCCTTCAGGGCAAAGACAAGAGCTTGTTCCACCAGCTGAAGAAAAACATGAGAAAAGGTGTCATGAATTTACACGGTCAGGCAAGAAGTGAAATGGTCTGAAATCCCCTGAAAGGCAACTTGGCACGTGCAAATTTAGGCACACTAAGAAGGATAAGGTCTATTTCTGCAAGGCTGCAAAGCATTTTGGTGTAGCATCTCTGACTACCTAAGGAGACAGTACGTGTTTGCAGGTCGGCTTCACCAGACAGGCTGCATCCGCTCGGGACCTTGGTAAAATGCCTCTCACGTGGGGTAACATTTCACTGGCAAAATGTGCCCCTTTGTTGGTGACACCCTTCCACCATGGGGATGGGGAAGCACAGGCTCCTTCATGGAGTTCTGTCTAACAAGCCAAATCAGTTGAGCTCGCTCCAAGTGGTCAATGCCTAATCCCAACAGAACAGAGGTCTACAGAGCACCGAAGCAGGCAACGACAGCCCTTCAGCTGTACTGAGAACTAACCAACAGACCCTTGCTCTTTCCCTTAAGGTGAAGTAGCTGTGTCAGCGCTGGGCTGCAGCCTCCTTGGCTTGTGAATACGAAGGCTGAGGTCTTCCTGCTATGGGAAAAACGTGAAGGGTTTGTCTCTCTGGAGAAATTTACTGCCAGAACTGTAACTGCCTTCATGGACACGCTTGTTCCTTCCATCCCCATGGGGAATGACGGTGGGATAGTTATGCTGGTAAATTTTCCCACTTAGACAGGCCCAGACACCGCAAGAAACGCTGCTAAATTAACCATGTCTCCCGGGGGAGTACCGCACACGCATACCTCCAGCAGGCTTTGGCCGTACCTAGGCGCTCAATAAACAGGTTCAGGAGACAGCAACCTGCAGTTGTGTCACGAGGAGGTTCTTTCCTACCACATCCTCTCACAGCTCCTGCACCCTGCAAACCTCAGCCCAGCCTTGCGCACCACGGCCGGCTCTGACCCTGGGGCGCATTTTGTGAAGTAAAACCCCCCCTAGAAAAATGTTTGCAAACACAAAACCTAAGTCTACGCTGGAAATAATGGGGTGAAGTGCAGGATGAAAATCTGCTGAGGGGTATCTTACCTCTTCTGCAGGAGCAGGACTGCAGTCAGGTGTTAGCATCTGAGGCTTGGACGGGTACTAGGTGGAGGGTTGTGTACTTTTTTTGCACTGTGTAAGTGCTGAGACAGTAACATTAGAGCAGCAGCAGAAGACGCATTAAAACAACCTTTTAAATCCCAATTCTAAATATATTCCCAGGGTTTGAGCTAACCCAGCTGGAACATTGCACCACACAACCCCTGGTTCTCTCCTACCCCTCTTTGGTGGGATGAGGTGGGGTGGGACACAAGAAAAGGCTCAAAGGTCAAGGCAAGGGACAGGGAGGGCTCACTCGTCTGTGATGATCACAGACCACAGATTACATCTGGAGAAGAACAACAATAAACTTATTTTAAACAAAATAATCCCCAGTTGACCAACAGGATCGGAGGACAGTGAGAATTACACGCAGATCGCAAAAGAACCTCTTTCCTCCGGTTCCTCCCTTCTTCCTGGCTTCAGCACTGTTACCTCCACCCCACCAGTAATGAAAAGAGCAGGGAGTGGGCGTTTTGGTTAGTCCTAGTCTGTTGTTTCTGCTTCTCCTTCCTTAGGGGACAACCTCCTCAGTCCTTCCCTGCTGCAACAGGGCTTCTTCCCCATAGAAGACAGTCCTCCACAAGTTTCTCCTACCAGTGTTGGTCCCTTCTCTATTCCATAATCATTCCAGTGATGGATCACTCCAATTGTGGGCTTCCCTCAGAGTCACAGACTTCTTCAGGTGCCATCCCCTGCTCCTCCATGGACTGTGGGCTCCTTCACGGGCTGCAGGCAGGCTTCCCCCCCAGCACTTTACCTAAGGGCTGTGAGGGCTCAGTCTGCCCTCTCATCATGGACAGGAGGAGAATTGCTGCTCTGGCACTCCTTTCCCTACCCTTCCTCACTCTCTCCTGAGTGTCCACGTAGTTATCTCCTGCACATCCCACTCCTCTCCAAAACAAAAGAGCTTCTAAAACAAAGGAACTGGCACAACTGGTTTTCCCATTCTAAATGTATTAACGGGGAGGTGTTGGTTGACTCTGAAAGTGGGTCCATCTCGGAGCCAGAGGAGCCTCTTGAGTCTTCTAGAAGCTGTGCTTGGAGCCCTTTTTCTTGCTCTTAACCTCCCCACCCCCGACACAAATGCAACCACGGGAGTTTTTCTTGGTTTAGGTTCTTGCAAAGTATCAGAAGACATACGACGTACGTAGAAGCTCACGTGTCATCAGAAACGATGAATGAGGAACCACTCAGTGCGAATCCAGGGCATAAGCATCTTGGCTGGAAAGGGCTGCCCACCTAGGAATGATCTCTCAAACATCTCTGTTGTGTCACACACCTTGCTCTCAGTTATAAACAGATGAGAAATCCCTGGGCCAAATGCAAACTTCATCTGACTCGCAGGGTGTTAACTACTGAAGGAGCGCTCTGCATCTTCTCAATGACAAGGAAACGTATGACCACCCCTCTCTCTGGTGGTTATACAGCTTTTGCTGGACTTTAGAGGCATGTACCAGCTTAAACACACTCTAAGATTTTAACACTTGTCTTAGTTCAACCAAACCAAATGAAAACACGCAGACAATCTCCAAACCCCAACAGTCTCGGCTGTATGTGCTCTGAGAACCGTCGATCGTACAGCATGGTCTGTGCACAAGACTTCCTTGAGCAATTGTCGTGTTGCTGCTCAGTGGATGTGTCCGGACAAATTCTAAAAATACTACTTTGAAAGAAGGTAGTGAAATAGCTCCTTGTGGTAAAATGGCAGTTAACAGGCTTCAACAACGTCTGCAGTGGTGGAAAAAAATTCCTGAACACTTAGTTTCATCAGTTCGTAACAATGTCTTGGGTTTTGATTTGTTTTTACGAGGATGGCTGTCATTTTCTCCATTCAAGGAGATTGGTAGAGAGGTGAAAAGGCGGTAAGGAGTTACCAGCTTGGGGAAGGTTTCCTCATTGTGTAGGAGAGATCAGAAACCTGGCAAACTTAAACACACAGGACTGCAGTATAAGGGAAGCGAAGGATTAAAGAAATTGCAGAACTTTGAAGCCCAGAGATTTTAAACAAACAGAGGAAATGATTTTCAAACTGAAGTAAGTCTAGAACTTGCACCAAGATCCTGCGTTTGCCTCACACGGTATCGGGTGGGCAGGTTCCTGACCAAGCTACAAAGGTCAGGAACTCAGCCCAGCTGTGTGCAGTGGGGCAGCATAAGGAACATGAGGACCAGTAGTTACCTGTCCTATACTTCCGCCACGGCAAGGACCCACTTTGGGTTTCCATCTCAAGTACCCACAGTGGATGAAATAATAGTTTCTGGTCTTATCCTCTACCCTTCTTTTGAACATTTTTATACAAGACTACAAGATTGATCTGTTCTGAGGGCTGTGCAGTGAAAAGTCACAATTCTTTTGGTCTTCTTAGGAGAAGAAAGTGAAGGGTGGGTATTGAACAGCACCTGTCTTTGCTGGCTCTCACAGAGGCTCTCTGTGAGGCTACCAAGAGGACCTGTTGCGGCAGGTTTTCTTGTTGGGTGAGAGCAAACTGTCCTGGTCTGGTTGTTCCCCAGTGAAGTGAAATAGTGACAAGGAGAGGATGAGAGCAGTGGCCAGTACACTGAATAACAAGAGATGACGAACCCAAAGGGTTGAAAAAGGTTCCTGAAGCCAAAAGCTCTGGCAGTTGCTGAAAAGCAAGCAAAAATAAAAATTACAAAATCTTCGTAAACGACTTAATTTGGCCAAATCTGTTAAGGATAATAAAAAGTGCTTTTATAAATACAAAAGGAGGACCAGAGAAAACATCCACTCCTTATTGGATGGAGGGGACAACATAGTAATTATAGGCAGAGGAAAGGCTGAGGTACTTAACACCTTTTTTGCCTCAGTCTGTAGCAAAAAGCTTGGCCATTCTCAGGATAACTGGGCTCCTGAGTTGATAGACAGGGTTGGGGAGCAGAATATCCCTCCTATAATCCAGGAGGAGGTAGGTAGTGAGCTGCTGTGTCACTAAGATTCTAAGAAGTCTATGGGTCCGGTTGGGCTTCATCCCAGGGTGCATAAGGAGTTGGCGCAAGAGCTACGTCCATCATTTATCACCAATCCTTGATAACTGGGGAGGTCTTGAAGACTGGAGGTTGGCGCATCCACAAGAAGGGCCAGAAGAAGGATCCAGGGAACTCTAGGCCTGTCAGCCTGACCTCAGTGCCTGGCAAGGTTATGGAGCAGATCATCCTGAGTGCCACTGAATGACAAGTACAAGGCAACCAGGGGATCAGACACAGCCAGCAGGGGTTTAGGAAAGGAAGATCCTGCCTAACCAATCTGATCTCATTCTACTGGGTGGCCTGCCAAGTGGATGAGAGTTAGGCTGTGGATGTGGTCAACCTAGACTTCAGCAAACCCTTCAACATAGTCTCCCACAGCATCCTTCTGGAAAAGCTGGCAGCCCGTGGCTTGGTGGGTTAAAAACTGCCTGGACAACCAGGCACAGAGAGTGGCTGTGAATGGTGCCGCATCCAGTTGGGGTCCAGTGGTGTCCCTCAGGGATCAGTAATGGCCTCAGTTCTATTCAACATCTTTGCTGATGACCTGGATGAGGAGATCTAATCCACCCTTAGTAAATTTGTGGATGATACTAAGTTTGGTGGCAGTGTTGATCCACTGGAGGGTAGGAGATTTGGACAGACTGGGTCAATAGGCAGAGGCTAACGGGATGAGGTTTACCAGGGCCAAGGGTAGGGTCCTACACTTTGGCCACAATAACCCCCTGGAGCTACAGACTGGGGAATGAGAGGCTAGAGATCAGCCTGGCATAGAGGCACTTGGGAGTAGTGGTTGATAAATGGCTGAACAGGAGCCAGGGGCCAACAGTGTGCACAGGTGGCCCAGAAGGATCCTGGCTTGTATCAGGAATAATGTGGCCAGAAGGACTAGGGGTGTAATTCCCCCCCTCTACTGGGCACTGGGGAAGCCTCCCTTTGAGTACTGGGGTAGTTCTGGGCTGGAGTGGGTCCAGAGGAGCAATAATGCTGGGGAAGGAACTGGAGGGAAAGTCTGATGAGGAGAGGCTGAGGGAGCTGGGGGTGTTTAGCCTGGAGAAGAGGAGACTCAAGCAGGGACCTTACCGCTCTCTACAACTACCTGAAGGAAAGCTGTAGTCAGGTGGGGGTCAGGCTCATCTCCTAGGCTACTAGTGACAGGACAAGAGGGCAGGGCCTGAAGCTGCGCCAGGGGACGGTTAGATTGGATGTTTGGAAGCCCTTCCTCACGGAAAAAGTGATCAGACACTAGAATGGACTGCCCAGGGCACTGGTGGAGTCCCCATCCCTGGAGACGTTTAAGAAAAGACTGGATGTGGCACTTAGTTGCCATGGTTTAGGATGTGGTGATGTTAGGTCATGGGCTGGACTTGATAATCTTGGAGGCTGTTTCCAGCCGCACTTAGTGCCATGGTTTATGATGGGGTGATGTTAGGTCATGGGCTGGACCTGATAATCTTGGAGGCTGTTTCCAGCCTCACTTAGTGCCATGGTTTAGGATGTGGTGATGTTAGGTCATGGGCTGGACTTGATAATCTTGGAGGCTGTTTCCAGCCTCACTTAGTGCCATGGTTTAAGATGTAGTGATGTTAGGTCATGGGCTGGACTTGATTCTGTGATTCTGTAAGATCTACTCATTCTTTACTAAATCTTTATCGTTCTTCCTGATACAGTGTTGAAAAGTAATATTTCACTTACACCAGTTGGAATTATCTCTCAGCAAGATTGGACTGACAAAGACATGGAGAGAGCTGATCTGCCGTCTCCGATGCAAAGTGGTACAGCCCAGCTCGCCTCAGTGGAGTCTGCAGCTTGCTGATACTGAGTTTTAATCTGGATAAGGAAAATTGCAACCTGATTTCTTATAGATTAGCAATATTAAACTTCACTACGTTCGTATTAGGTAGCAGTGCGCGTTACCCTACCCATACACCCCTCAAGACTAGACAGTACTTCTTTTTCTACAGACATGGCACTAGTTAGGAAAATCATATTGAAATCATCAGCACGAGAAATTTTAGTTTCAATACTAGTTCTTCCATGGGGCAACAGAAGATAAGTGCTTTTCCCTCATCCAACAAATTCTGTTACGTCCAATTTCCATTTTAAGGGACAAACCTTCTAGGATGAGGACATTTAAGTGAGATGGATGCGCAGAAGAAATGTCACACTGCTCTAAACTCCCATCAAATGTGTCCTTTGAGATGTGATTGACAACACTAACGTGCTACTGACATTCTGGAAACTGATAAATCCATTTAGACAGTTGCCTTAAAACGCTCATGTCAGTGGAAAAATCTGTTGCAGACATGATTTGAGGTAGCTCCACCATACTTGGACGCCCTGGAGTGTTATGATCAACAAAATCTTTTCTACGTCTTTGAAACGCTAGTGTGGGTGTAGTGGTGACTAACTGGCAGAATAACCCTTATTAGCTGTTCTTCAGTTTTATTCCACTATAATCAGCCCTTTAATTTTAGGTCTGAGGCTGCATTCTTAACACTTTCAGGAGAAGAATTTTTCCAACATTTGCATGGAAAATAGTGGCAGGAGTTCACCGTCTTGGTCTCCGTGGAGGGGAAGGTGTGGTGTTCTTCCTGAGTGGACCATTTTTAAGCCAGTCAGACACAACACAATTGGTAGCTATGCCTTTTTCTGGGCTCTGGAACGCTTATGGTTTAACTGTCACAGTACTCACTTGTGGTCTGAGTGCCCATCCCTTATGATCCTGTGAAAATCGTACCCAGACACGATGACTCAACTATCTTTTTATATAGTGGAGCATTATCAGGTCATCTAGTCACCAATAAAAGTGCAGTGTGAGGGAGGGTGCCATACACTCAGCACAATTAAAACACCCACCTCGGTGAAGTCGTTTGTTCTGAACTTTATTTTTATAGGCTGTGAACTTACTGTGGAAAAGATGAGGATTTCTGGTTACCGAAGGCCACGATGGGACGTGTCTTTTTTTCATTTAACTAGGTAAAACTTGCGAAATGGTTCTGAGGATGTTTTAAAGCCGGATACGTAAGTGGGAAGATAGTTAAAGACACTGAGAAAGCTCAAACAGTGACAACGAAACAACATTTTCCAGAATTTGGGTTGCCAAATGATAGTCCAGGTTAAAATACTTGTGTCGATGGTAAAAGGGACAACAATTTCCAGACTAAAGGGCTGTGGCACAGCTGTCCCCAGTCCTTCGTAGACTGCTACATCTCAACAGCCTTGTTATCTCTTAGAAAAAATCTCCCAACCTTTACAGTTATCCATTTCCTGCAAGAAAAACATGGGGAGGAACAGGGAGATGCTTCCCACTCCAGTTTGCACCATGAACTTTAGGTCAAATATAGGACCTTTTGGGTCTTCTAGGTTGAAAAGCTGGGGAGCTGGGGGGTGAAGCCCCATTGCACCTCCCTTTATGGTGGAGCACCTCCCTTATGAGGAGAGGTTGAGGGAGCTGGGTCTCTTTAGCTTGGAGAAGAGGAGACTGAGGGGTG
>JAOXOE010030072.1:0-13541 GCA_028565055.1 Phoeniculus purpureus | reverse complement strand
AGTTTATAGCCTCTGTTCGTGACCTCACAAAGGCCTATCATGTGACGTCATGTCTGAGAGGTTACAATACTACAGGCTAGTAGGGGCAGTGCTGTAGAGGAATTCTTTGCTGAGTGAGGGCTGGTTTAATGACAGCCGCTTTGGACAACCCTGCCTTAGAGAGCAGCTCCTGTGCTAGCCTGAGAACAGCTCCTGTGTTAGCCTGAGAACAGCTCTAATTAGCTGCTTCAGCAGAAGATAAGGCCTTGGGCAAGAGATAGATAGCAGTGTATTTATAGTATGGGATGTTAGCTAGAAAGGAGGCCCATTGCAGGTATCAGAGAGGTGGGCTAAGGCAGTTCATCTGTCGGTTACGGCCAGTTGGATAACGGGACGGTATGAAGGATTACGACTATGAAAGCAATGAAACTATGGTTGAAGTCATGTGATGGGTGTAAAACAGTATAAAAGCAGGTACAACTGCGCAATGAATTGAGCCTGGCATCGAACTCCTATGGATGTACGCCTAGACTCCGTCGGCCTCCTGGGGTTACCCGCGTCACTGGCGCCCGACCGGGAAACCAAATTAAATATTGAATATTAAGTGGAAGTCTCCGAGCAATTGAGAGGTATGCGTTTTCTCAATTAAGGGAGCCGGGGGGCCGCGCGTGGAGAGCCTGGGAAAATAAAGCTAAAGAGAGGCCAGAGCCTGGTGTCTGTACTGCAGACAGACTCCCACGCAGGAAGACCGCAAGACACTTTTACGGCCGGTCCGTAAACATGGAGTAGAAAGCGGCAATACGTCTACTGACGGCTATTCTCTCTACGAGAGGTGAAAAGATTAAAGAGACTGATGTGAAAGGTTTTGTGGAGCTTGCAAGAAAGAGGGGAAAGCTGCAGGAACCTGCCCTGCTGTTTAGCGTCACTGAAATGAAGGAAATTGGTGATCTCCTGTGGACGATCTCCTTAGAAGGTGGAACGGGAGGCACGGAAGCCAGAGAGATGGTATTAACCTGGGATGTACTACTCTGTAAGTTAGAGGCTTCGAAAGCGGAGAAAAAAGTCGCGGCAGCGGTCGTGGAAGCCCTCGGGGGGGGGAGCTGACACCGTGCGATTGGCTGCTGCTCGCGTATGCTGCGATCTAGCGGAGCTCCTAGAGAAAGTGTTCCCGTCGCCGTCCATCGGGAATGAGCGGAAAACAGGAGGGAGCGCGAACGACTCTCAGGGGGCGGAGAAAGCTCGCGCCGCCGCGTGAAGCATTCCAACGTAGCCTGGGAACTCTGCCAGGGGCTTAGCTACAACCGTCGCCTAGGCAACCGTCGCTACGGCAACCCAGAAGCGGCTGCCGGAGCCGTTCTCTTACTGCAACAGAAAAAAACCCAACCCCTTCTGTCCCTATATATGGATGATATCCTGATAGCCACCGAGTATTCTTTTGCTAACGAAGACTTCCAGTGGCTAACTTCACATTTGAGTTCTTGTGGGTTGGTGATAGCTCCTGAAAAGATACAACAAACTGCTCCTTGGAAGTATCTGGGATGGTTGGTCTCAGATGCTCAGATTCGCCCACAGAAAGTAACTTTGAACTCTACCATTTCTACTCTACGAGATGCGCAGACCTTGTTAGGTGACATTCAGTGGGTTCGCAATATTGTTGGTATCACCAATGATGATCTATATCCTCTTTTGTCCTGGCTGAAGGGGACTGAGCCCGATAGTCCTCGCACTTGCACCCCTGAGCAAAGGAAAGCACTGGATCGTATAGCACAAAAGATCCGGGACAATAGTTGCGCTTGTCGTATATCTCAACAACCCCTGTCCCTGTTACTGTGTAATTTTGATACTCTTCCTCTAGCCATCATTTTTCAGTGGCAAAGAAAAAAGGGGGAGATGGCCTCTGAAGAGGTTTCTGCTCTCATCATTGAGTGGGTATTCTTGCCCACACAGCCCAAGTGTCGTATCATGAGCCGATCATCTGCTATAGCTGCGCTTCTGAGAAAGGGTAGAGACAGGGTTGTTGAGATTGACGGGACGGAACCAGAAGATATCAGTGTGCCAATAAAAAATGAGGACTTTGAATGGTTGTTCCGTCACTCTATTGGAGTGCAAGAGGCACTTATGGACTATACAGGTCTGGTACTCAACAGGCAACCAAAGGGGCCTATTTGGAAGCTGCTTGAACGGCATCTGTCTGCATGCTTTGCTGTGATGGGAGTCCCGGTGGAGATAAAAACGGACAATGGTCCTGCATATATGAGCCAGCGAATAGCAGGATTCCTCCGGTTATGGGGAGTCAAGCATACGACCGGGATCGCACATTCTCCCACAGGACAAGCAGTTAGCGAAAGAGCCAATCGTACCATCAAAGACTATTTGCAGCGGCAGAAAGACAGTGAGATCCAAGATGTAACCATTCGACTTAACAAAGTCTGTTTGCTGCAATACTAATATACAAAAAGAACATCCGCTCTGTAATTGGTAAGCAAGCTGGCTGCAAGACAGGACCAGACAAGAGTGTGTTTCTGTACCAGCTGGAAATAATTTCTGTACAGAAATTGGTGTCTGTCTTTGTTGTTGTTTTTTCCCAAATCCCAGTCTGTTCAGCCACACTGTAGTTCTAATCTCTGCTTAGAAATGAACAGAAAATGGCTTCCAGAGTTTAGTTTGAGGGGGGTGGGGTGTTCTAATGATCTTTATAAGTGGTCAAATGGAACCCGATACTGTGGATTTGTTAACAATCAAGACAGTAAAAGTCACAAGCTGTATTAATAGAAAGTGAACTTACATGTTTTCTTTAGAGGGTTTCCAAACACAGAAATAGAAGGGAGAGGAGCACTCAGGTTGTAAGGAAAAGCCTGGAGAAAAGGTTTGAAAGATCTCCTGTAGCTTGGAGTATTTTCTCAAATGGATTCTCATCTCTGATCTTTTCTGACTTCTGCTCACGTTGCCGTTGACGCACAAATGAATGAAGCCATTATTTTGTTGGAGGGGAATTTACAATACAGGTTTAGGGTATTACTAAGAAAGGCTGTAAGGTAAGTACTGTCCTCTGTGTTGGAAGGTCTCTCAAGCACACAGCTTTTCTGACAGCAAAAGAACTGAACCTAATCCAATAGCCTCTGCCTCTGCAACATAAAAGGACTGACAGCCTAACAGTAGAGGACACCTGAAAATATTTCTCATTACAAGAAAACCTGACCACTTCTGCCTAACAAACACGTCAAACTTCAAAGACAATAAGTGTGAATTTAATTGGTGAGACAGTTCTCAAGTATATTGAAGTGGGTTGAAACTAAGAAACTGCTTTGCTCCCAGGTTTTCAGTACCGATACAGTAAGCGCAGCTGCTTACTCGCCCTAGCCCTGCTGCTCTCCTCCACACAGCCACACTCTTAACCACTCCCACTCACCTCAGGTCAGCTCCCACTTAGCCCTTTGCACCTCAGCTTGCTCACCCACCATGACAACCCTCCGGCCTGCTGTGGGGCGCTGCCTCAGCCTTGCTCTGGCCTCGCCACTTTCTCCACTGGCCCTCGGCACTCTCAACACAACAACGCCAGGTTTCGAGATGCTGCTGCCTGAGCCTCCCCAGCCGGTGCCGACTCACCCTCGGCCCACTGCCTGTGGACTGGCACAGTCACCCTGCCCTCAGTTCTGAGTGCACACTCTCCCTGGGCTCGACACCTGGGCACTGCCTCCCTCCCCCTCTCCTGCCTCACCTGTGCTCTCTCTTTCTGGCCTTGGCACCCTGGCACTGCCTCCCTGCCTCAGCTCAAGTACAGCCCACGGGCACAGAGACAGCCATGCTTCAGCCTGCTGGGCTGCACAATGGGCCCCATTGTTGTCTCAGGATGTTCATGCTCTTGCTGTTTGCTTTGAGAAAGATAGTCCTCTAGATACTGCTTGCCATTCCAAGGTTCCTTTACGAATAGTGCCAATGGCCATCCCCATCCAGCACACATCATAAGAAACTGCTCTGCTGGACAGTGGTAGTGCTCCCCAAGATTTCCTTGTAAGTCTCAGCCAGGCATTGGGGAAGAGACCCAGCCAAAGGGAAGTGCTGTAACCAGTTGGCACTTAACGGCTCTTGGTGCATCTGCCAAAGAGATCTGTCTGCTCCCAAGCACTGCTTCTCTCTGAGGGGATGTTTTGAGCGACATGCAGGGTGGGGTCACCCTCCTGGGACTTGCTTAGCCCCTTTCGTACCAGCACTCTTTATGGGCCCTTCTGCCACACACAGGGGCAGACTCAGCCTCAAGTGCAGACTGTGGCTGGAGCTGCAGAAACTGGGTGGCGATCATGAGACCAGAACTTGTGTGAGCATTTCCACATGGTTGGGTCAAGGCTCACCCGCTTTCCTTTGCTTTATCTCCCGTGGACTTGATGAGGTAGGCCAGGTGGGAGCTCTGCTGGGGATATTCAGACAGGCAACATGGAAAGAGCCAGCCCAGAGGTTCTCTCTGCAGGTACAGTGAGTGCGAGTGAGCCGGAAACTGGGACAGAAATGAAGGTTTGCCAGCAGGTTGTTGGTAGGAGCAGTGTGGACAGTCTCTGCTAGGGCCCTCATCAAACACAGCTAATAGTGGGATAGAGGCAAATACTATTTGTGATCCAGATTCCTTCACCATTTGTCCCAGGGCCCTGAAATCTTTCTTTATTGCGTTCAGTTTTCTTGTTGAGATGTCATCATTCCCTGCTCGGAAAATCATTAATGGGTAGTAGTCAGATGGATGGTTCAGGGTAGGAAGTTTTTTCAGTATATCCTTAACCCTGGTCTGAGGGAGGGCAAAACACTTCCCTGAGGAGTAGATCACATTTGCATATAGGACATTCTACACCCGTCAGAACTGAGGCCCAAGCAACAAGGACCGTCTTTTCCTCTTACCTACAGATGTTTTCATGTTCGGCTTGCTCCATCTTAGCCTCTGTGAATTATGCAAACTAGGCAAGCTATCACAGCTGCTGTTGTTTGGTTTCCCTTGCAGAATATTATTATTCTTGTTAAAATGAGGTACACTCAGAGCAGCAAATCTATTTTGCAGGGGCACCCAGGGAGGTTCAGTGGCTAATGGGGTGCCACACCTGCCACTGCTGTCAGGAATTTGTCTCCACTGATCCATACCTTCTAAGTCATCCCATTCAGAAGGATGGTGAGAGGATAGGGACCCTTCAGTGTCCTGACTTCTGTGCAGCTGTTGAGACTGTTTCAAGGGAAAATAGAGCCTGACTCCTCCAGAACAACTCCCTCTCACATTCCTTAATTGTCCTCAGCCTTTCAAATTTGTCTTTCAGGTCTGCCACAGGGCTGAGTAGGTCATTTTATCTGCTTGCATGAAACACATGTGTGGGTCTGTGCAAACCACACATTCTTTGGGACCCACTACAGACCCCTGAGGGACATTTTCCATCTGGACATTGAACCATCCAGACAAATCTTTATCCACCAAACATTCCACCTGTCAAACCCATATCTCTCCAACTTAGAGGGAAGGATGTTGTGGGGGTACGTGTAAAAGGCTTTGCAGAAGTCCAGACAGATGGTATCAATAGCTTTTCCCTTGTCCAGTGATGCAGTCACTCCGCTGTAGAAAGCCACTAGGTTGGATAGGACTTACCCTAATAAAGTCATATTGGCCATCTCCAATCACCTGCCTGTGCTTAGCATTTCTTCTAGAGGATCTGTCCCATGATCTTCCCAGGCACAGAGGTGAGGCTGACAGGTCAGCAGTTCCCAGGGTCCTCCTTTCTAACCTTTTTAAAAATGGGTATAATGTTTCCTTTCTTCCAGTCACCAGGGACTTCACCTGACTGCCAGAACTTTTCAAATACCACGGAAAGTGGCTTGGCAACTGCATCAGCCAACTCTCTCAGGATTCTCAGATGCATCTCATCACGTCCCATGGACTTGTGTATGTTCATGTTCCTCACATGGTCACAAGCCTAGTCTTTACTCACAGTGGGAGGGCCTTGGTCTCCCTGGTCTCCATCTTATGTGCCATCAACTTGAGACCTGTGAGGAGAGAGGTTGCCAGTGAGACTGAGGCAAAGAAGTTGTTCATAATCTCAGCCTTCTCCTTGTCTGTTGTTACTAACCCACCATTGTTGTTCATTAGGGTGAGGTATGCTTTCTTTTACCCTCCTTTTCTGGTTGACATACCTGTAGAAGCCCTTCTTGTTTTCCTTTGCATCCTTTGCCAAGTTCAGCTCCAGCTGCACCCTGGCCTTCCTGACCTCATCCCTACACAACCTGGCAACGTTCCTACACTATTCCCATGACACCTGCCCCTGCTTCCACTGCCTGTGTAGTTCCACCTTGCCTTTTAGGTTGACCAGCAGGTCCCAACTCAGCCGTGCTGGTCTTCCTTGACCAATTTCTTACACCCAGGAAAGGACAGCTACTTGCACTCTATCGAAAGCGTCCTTGAAGAGTTGCCTACATCTAAAACTCTTCTTTCGTTTGTGTGTGTTGGTAATATGGGCAGTAGGCCTGCCTGACTGTGTAGACAATTCTGGTGTAGCTTGCTCATTGTCTTCATCCTCATTTGGCTGTTCTTTCTCAGTCAGAGACTCACACCTGTTGCTCAGAGGCACTTGGGGCAGTGAGATGGGCAAGAGGGCATTTCACGCCCGTCCCCTGCCAAGAACTTACCTCCACTCGCTCTTTTCATTTGGGTTCTGTCTTTAGCCTGGGGCAGCATACAGAGGCCCCCTGATCCTGGGTGCTCTCTGATGGGTGTTCCCTTTTAAGTTTCAATGAAGGCAGAGCTGGATTCCACCAGTCTATCTCTTGTTCAGCCCCCCTAGAATGCTGCTTAAAAGCCTGCCAAATATTTACTGAAACCTTTAGAAAAACAGCGGTTTTGGAAACCACGCTCCTCTCACAATACATATTGGCTAAAATCTTGAGCTCATCATGCTACAAAGTAAGTAAATGTACTGCAGTAATTTTCAAAGAAAACCATCATCAGAGAAAAAAATTCCACAAATTAGTATAGAGTTTTTTGAATTAATAACTTCTATCATATTGTCCTCATTGTCCCTGAGTCCACTTTTAAATTTACAGTTCACTGTTCCTATCCTGTCCCATATATGCCATACCATCATCTTCATCTACTGTCTTCTCAATCTCTGTATTCAAAATGCTTGATCTTTCTGACAGTTCTTGTAGTTGTTGCTTATATGTGATACAAAGATTAACTCCAACAAAAATGAGAAGTAAAATCAGCTGGTAAGAAAATAAACTGGTTTAGGTTTTGCTCTCAGGTGGCAGAGTGGATTACAATATACATTCATATGAAAATAACAATTGAAAAAAGGAATTACGTGACGTCAGGTAGGAGGGGTTCTTTGTTTCAAATGACCAAGTAGAACGTTTAGTTGAGCATACCGTTTTTAATGTTTTGGAGTTCCTTCTTTTGCATTCTAATGCCACAGCTGTGCTTTTATAGCTGTGATAGTATAAGGATAAAGGCAAAGAGGTAGTTGATAGAACAGTTAGGTTTCTCTATTAAATTACAACAGTGAGAAAGAAGCAGAAAAGCTAACAAATACAACCTGCTTCCTAACCTGAGGCTAGAAATACAAACCTCTCATTTTTTTAGTGTCTGGCATGTAGAAAACATGAAGACTCATTATGTCAGCCTGCTTTTTGCAATTTTAGCAGTTTTAATGTGCGTACTTCTTCGCTCTACAAGTCTTCTGTGCATGAGATGCTGCAGCTGTTTCAGCGTCAATTAGGTGATTTTGATGTGATGACACAAATTGCTATCCATTCAAATAATTGCTTTCCAATCAATTTAAAATAGTATTTGTAAGTGAAAGAAATGGCATCTCCCCTATCGTTGCTGTTACTTGAGTAAAGCCTTGTCTATTCTGATGATGAACCAATTGCAATACACTGCATGCCTGTAGCTCTGCAGCACGTTTTTGTTGCTTTCTGCTTTTCATTTTTAAATGTCAGCCCAGGCAGTCATAAAAACCTTAAATGCCAGCACTGCTCTAAAGCATGGCCATGCTTTGGGGTTTTTGCTGCACTCAGTACCATCTAAGCTGTCTGCCAGGTCAGAGTTACTACAGCAGGTTAGAGCAGCCTTCTTTAGCTTACAGTGACATGTTAGCCAGACACAAGAACAAAAGTAATATTTAAATGGCAAGCCATCTTGAACTCGGGTGCATTCTGCATTGCTCATACTATGTTAAAAAGTTCATAGTTCGGTGTACAAATCACAGGAGAAAATGCCTGTAAATAGGTACCTCTTGTCCTGGTGCCTGCTGGACTTTGTATTCACCCACATAACAGAGCTGCACAATCAACCTAATGAACTGTAGCTCCATACACGGTTGTGCACATACAAGATGTGCACACAAATGTTCCCTTCTCTAGAAGAGCAAATAAAGAACACAAAAGTAATCTAAATCTAATCTAATTCCCTTAAAATTGTTTGTTGAGCAACCCAGACAAAGCAACGGGCAGTCTGTCGTAATGAAGAATCTAGCATTCAAGGCTCCAGCAGGAAGAGGTCAGTATTAATGAATATAAAAGCTGGAGCCTCGTCTTGAAGTTTTATGTATTCTCAAACTGTATTTCTTAGGTGTTCTGAAATCTGTGAAAAACTATTATAAACTGCAAGGACTGCGTTGAACTTTCGCCTTTTTTATTGCCAAGTGGTGCAATTGTATTGCTGCCCGCTTTAGTTGTTTGTGCCATGTCTACACATGAGGCATTTTAGAGGACTAATTTGTTCAGAGCACTAAAGTAAAATGGTGGAAAACTTTGGCCAAATAACTTCATTTGCAAAGGCAACAGGTATTAGGCTTTCAAACAACTTCAAACCGCTTTCAAACAGCAATAAGTTAATGTTTGAATAGCAATACAAATGTCTGAGATATGCAGGAAAGATTGTGCTTAACTAGGCAGAGCATCATACGTACTTTGTGTCTGTGAAGGTGGTCTTGAAGAGTGGTGCTGCACATGGTTCTTTGAAACACTGAAGTGGATGCAGCATCTCACATAATGTTAAAACTACATACTTTTCTGTTTGAGAAGAAGAAAATAGGTATGTTAGGAGTTCACTTTAACAGCAGTTAAGACGGTGAAGTCAGCAAACTTCTACAACTCTGTTAACTGATTTTTCTGAGTGGTGCAGGATTAAGCTTCCTACTGCTGAGATTGAAGAGACACTTCACCACTTCTTGGCTCCTGTGTTAATATGGCAGATAGATTTCAGAACACCTACAGGATTTATGTTTAAGATTGATTTGTGTTTAATCTTAGTATTTCTGTAATTATGACAGAATATTTGGCCTACAGTCATTCCAAAGCCAAAATCAATCACTGGAAACATCTGGAATGAAAGGGGAGAAAAGTTGGTTTTGACTACTTGACCAAGTTTTTTATTCCACCTCTGGGAGGGCCCCTTCCTAAGGTCTTTATCTAATCTGATATTAAATCCTTCAATTTTAAAAAGTAATTAGGTTTGGCAAATCCGTTATTATATTCCATATAATACTGAGCAACACATCTAAATTGAAAAGCTGTTGTTACAAAGGAAACCGTAAGTGTTGTCCGGGGATGTACTAGGGCACTGCTCTGAACTGAGATGAGAAACAGCCTTAAGGAAGTGAACATTAGTGACTCATGTGCTCGCTGTGAATGAGGAGACTAGCTCAGTTTAATATTGTAAATTTCAACATAGAGATTTAAAGCCAAGTTCAGCTCTGTAAGCGCAAACAGGAAGGGCTGGGGCACACATGAATTCAGAGGGCTGGCGTCTAAGGTGCCCGCATGCAGAGCGCACACTATCTGAGCTCACTTCAAACCAGTCTCAGGGGCTGGGCGGTCAGTGCAGCCCGCGGGACCGGGGGTGGGAGCGCCCAATCCCGACGCAGGAGGAGCCTCCCCAGAGGCGGGTCACGTGCTCGAGCCTTGCGCGCGCTGTACCGCGCGGCAGCCCGCGGTGAGTGGAGGGTGGTGGGGTCCTGCCGGCAGGGCCCTGTGGCGACAATGGTGCATACCCCGCGTTTCGCATCTACCCAGACACAGCTCCAGGGCAGACGGGCAGACGGGCAGCCAGCCAGGCACTAGGGGGCTGTGCCACCGGGGTGGGAGGGCAGCTCAGAGCTCATCTGTAGGAGAAGCACTCAGAGGAACTTGAAGGATCAGGGAAGGGAACACAGGTGGTGGTTTCTTCCATCGCTTCACTGGCAGGGAGGAACGCACACTGTGGACTGCCCAGGGAGGTGGTGGAGTCACCACCCCTGGAGGGTTTTAGGGAAAGGCTGTATGTGGCACTTAATGCCGCGGTCTAGCTGGTTGTTAGGTCACAGGCTTCATTTGATGGTCTCAGAGGGCTTTCCCGGCCTCAGGAGTTCTGTGAGTCAGTAAGAAAGCTCACCAGAGTAACACATGGCTCAGAGACTGGTGTCACCAGCTGAATTTTCATTTTCCTTCACCATGGGAAGGTTTACAGGGCAGTGGGCCTGCTGAGGGCTGATGGAATTGAGCAGTCTCTGAAGAGGAACAGGCTTGTTGCCAGCGAGTTGGCAGGGCTCGCTGAAAGATCTTTAAACTAGGCTTGAAGGGGGAAGGGGATGAGAAGCCAGGCTCTGCTTGGGAGTGCCATGCAAGTGCTGGGGCTTAAATAAAAAACTCAGCTCAAGTGCATCTCCACTAAGGCACATAGCATGGGTAACAAGCAGGAGGAGCTGAAAGCCATTGCAGAATAGAATAAATATGACGTAGTTGCCGTCACTGAAATATGGTGGTATGGCTCATGACTGGAGCAAAGCAATGAATGGCTATAAGCACTTCAGAAAGAATAGGCAAGGAAGAAGAGGTGGTGAAGTGACTCTGTCAGGGAGTATTTTGATTGTATTAAGCTCAGTGAATCTAATGATAAGGTCCGGTGTCTATGGGTAAGAATGAGGAGGATAGCCAACAGGGCCTTTTGTTGTAGAGCACAAAACCTGGATGAAGAGCTGGATGAGGCATTCTGCAAGTAGCTGCCAGAAGTCTCACAGTCTCTAGACCTTATACTCATGAGAGACTTGAACTTACCTGCTGGAAATACAACAAAGCAGAGAGGAAACAGAGGTTCCTTGAATGTGTGGGAGGTAACTTCCTGACACAGTTAAAGTGAGCCTACCAGGGCAAATGCCTCACTAGACGTGCTGTTTACAAACAGAGAAGATCTGGTGGGAGATGCGGCGGTTGGAGTCTGTCTTAGGCTTAGCAGTCATGAAATGATCAAGTTTTCAATCCTTCGAGAAGGATGGGAGTCAACAAAAACATCATAATGCCCTCCATCTGAAGGGCAGACTTTGGCTTGTTTGGAACATTGGTAGAAGGAGTCATTGAGGGAGACACTGCTGAAGAACAAAGGGATCCAGGAAAGATGGGCATTCTTCAAAAATTTAAAGGCACAAGAGCAGGCTGTCCCCATGTGCCACAAGATCATAGACTCATAGAATAATTTGGGCTAGAAGAGACCTTGAACCAGTGAGGAAGAAGACTGGCCTGGCTGATAAGGGAGTTTCTGCTGGGCCTCAGAAAGAAAGGAGAAGTTTATCACCTTTGGAAGAAAGGTTAGGGACCTCAAGAAGAATACAGAGATCTAACTAGGGAATGAGAAGAGAAAATTAGAAAGACAGAAGCCCAGTTAGAACTCAAGCTGGTGACTGTAGTGAAAGAAAGTAAGAAATGTTTCTACAAATACATCAACAGCAAAAAGAGAGTCAGGGAGAATCCCCACCCCTTACAGAATATGGAGAGGAACATCATTAGCAAGGATAAGGACAAGGCTGAGGAACTTAATACCTTCTTTGCCTCGGTCTTTAGTGACCAGTCCACTTATCCTCAGGGTATTCAGCCTCCTGAGCTGGAAGACAAATGAAGAGCAGGGTACACTTTCCTCAGTTCAAGAGCAAGAAGTTACTGACCTGCTGCACCACCTGGACACTCGCAAATCCGTGTGTCCAGATGGGATCCACCAAGAGTGCTGAGAAGCTTGCCAAGCCTCCCCTGGTAATAGGGGAGGTCCCAGATGACTGGAGGCTTGCCTCTAGTCAGAAGGATGGCAGAAGGGCCAGAAGGATGACTCGGCAGTTATAGAGATGTCAGCCTGAGAGGGCCAGCCAGCCAGCATGGGTTTCTGAAGGGCAGGTCTTGTCTGACCAACCAGATCTCCTTCTATGACCAAGTGACCTGCCTAGTGGATAGAGAGAAGGCCGTGAATGTTGTTTACCTAGCCTTTAGTAAAGCATTGGACACAGTCTCCCATATCATTTTCATAGAAAAAGTAGAAGCTCATGGCTTAGACAGTTTTACCCTTTCAGTGGGTAAAAAAACTGACTGCATGGCCAAGCCCTGTACTGAATTGAGTTAAACTGAGTTGGTGGCTGGTCACAAGTGGTATTCTCCATGGCTCAGTATTGGGGCCCATCTGGTTTAACATCTTTGTCAACGATTGGGATGTGAGGGGATTGAGTGTACCTGCAGGGAGTTTGGACATTACACTGAACTGAGTAGGAGTGTTGATCTGCTTGAGAGTAGGAAAGCTCTGCAGATGGACCTGGACAGACTGGCTCAATGGGCCAAGGTATGTATGAGGTTTAATAAGACCAAGTGCCAAGTGCTACATTTCAGACAGATCAACCCCATGCAGCACTACAGGCTTGGGGAAGAGTGGCTGGAGAACTCAGTGGGAAAGGACCAGAGGGTGTTGATTAACAGCTGATTGAAAATGAGTGAGCAGTATGCCCAGGTGCCCCAGAAAGCCAACAGCATCCTGGCCTGCATGAGAAATCGTGTGGCCAACAGGACTAGAAGAGTGATTGGTCCCTTGTACTTCGCACTACTGGTGCCACGCATTGAGTACTCTGTTCATTTTTGGACACCTCAATATAAGAAGGACATGGAGGTGCTGAAGCATGTGCAAAGAAAGGCAACAAGGTTGGTGAAGGGTCTGGAGAACAAGCCTTGTGAGGAACGGCTGAGGGAACTAGAGTTGTTTAGCTTGGAGAAAAGGAGGGTGAAGGGAGACCTTATTGCCCTTTACAGCTACCTGAAAAGGGGTGGTAGAGAGGTGAGAGTCAGTCTCTTCTCCCAAGTCACTAGTGATCGGAAAAGAAGAAATGGCCTCAAATTGTGGTGGGGGAGGTTGAGATTGGACCTTAGGAAAATTTCCATCACTGAAAGAGTGGTCAGGTATTGGAGCAGGCTGCCCCGAATAATGGTGGAGTCCCTATCCCTGAAGGTGTTCAAAAAACACGTTGATGTGACATTTGGAAACACGGTTTAGAGCACTCGGTGGTGTTGGGGTGACAGTTGAACTGGGTGATCTAGTAGGTCTCTTCCAACCTTAATGATTCTATGAATCTATGATAAAGTAAAGGTTTGGGAAAAAGTTGTGCAAAATAGCTCTCCTCAGTGCCATCGCCTATCCATTTCACTTCAACAGGGTGGCCCTGATGAGTGTCACTAGCAACCTTTGCAGACAACTAAGACCTTCATGGATGTGCATGACTTAGCACAGGGGCAGAAGAAGTACTAATAAAAATAGCAGT
>JAOXOE010030071.1:0-13542 GCA_028565055.1 Phoeniculus purpureus | reverse complement strand
CCCCTTGTCCTATCATTAGATGACACTGAGCAGAGCCTGGCTCCATCCTCCTGACACCCACCCTTCACATATTTATACATATCAATGAGGTCACCCCTCAGTCTCCTTTTCTCCAAGCTAAAAAGACCCAGCTCCCTCAGCCTTTCTTCATGAGGGAGGTTTTCCACTTCTTTCATCATCTTTGTTGCTCTGCACTGGACTATCTCCAGCAGTTCTGTGTCCTTCTTGAATTGAGGCGCTCAGTTTCCCCTTCACCAAATTTCCTCTTCTCTTCAAAGTCACCTCTTCCTTCCAGAAAGTTGTTTTTTCCTTTCTCTAGAACAACTTTCTGTCTCCTCTGTTTTTGCTTTCCTTGTTCCCATCCTTCACTTTCTCCATAGGCATCTTTTCCTACTTTGATGGAAAATCTGTGTTTCAACAGATTCCAAGGGGCAGCCTAGCACCTTTGAGAATTGTCTTCTCTATGTGAGGCCAGCAGATGCAGAAGAAGTCTGTGCTTGCTTAGCATTTCCACAGTGGAGGCCAGAAGATGACACTGCAGAGTCTTCTTGTTCTGGTGCTGTTGGTTGTGTCAGTGAGGGGACACAGAGAAAAATTTAGGGATTAAGTTAAATGAAGAAAGTCAGAGGGAATACACTCTGTCTCAGAGTCTCTTGAGGTCAGTGACAGAGGTACAGATGTTCATGCCAACCAGACATGAGTCCTCTGCTCTCTAATTCCTGTTTGTTTGTGGCCTTTCATGTCAATGTTGGCAGCAGTTAACAGTGGAAGTAGTTTGAAGTTTGAAGAGAAAGATGCAGGGTAGAAAGAAAAGAGAACTGGACTTGTCAGCTGTAACTGGAAATACTGTGCAAACTTTGAGATGTTTGCTCTCAAATCAGAGAAAGAACATCCCTGTGTGAAAGAATAAGGACTTTCCAGAGTGGGAGAATGGGGTCCTAAAACTCCTGTGAATGAGAGATAAAATTAAAAGGAGGGTATGCTTCTCATAAACATGATTTTATGTGCTGTGGAGTAAAGCTGTCTCCTACCAGTCAGAGCAGGGTATTGTAGCATGACATGATAGTAGTGAGGTTGAAACCAGAGAGTAAAATGCATAGCCATAGGTATAAAAGTGTCTATGTAGATGCTTTGCTGAGGACCCTCCAACATTAGATTGTGAACAGTGGTGATGGCAGGAGAGCAGCTGTTTTTTCCATATTGCTGAATAAGGGAGGATGCTTCCAGCATTTTCTCTTAACACACATTGAAGGAGAGAGGATAAGCAAAGTATATTATGTTAATAAATGCCCTGTTTGCAAAAACATTGTCAACATGTAAGGAGTAGGTAGGACGGAGAGATGGAAGTTAAGGAAGCCATTTACTCATATTCCTAATTCATAAACAACTGTAAAATAATTGCTTAGAAGGCATGTGACATATTTATTGTTCTCACCCTTGCTCTGCATACATTTCCATTACTTGGTTCAACATTACAGCATAAAAAGTTCCACATGTTTAAAAAACACTGTAGCAAACCACACAATAGCAAATCTAACTCAAAGGGTTCATGTATCTCAGACAATACATTTTATTACCAATATTTACAAGAGAAAGTGCAGGAAGGCACTTTACAACACACTCCTTGGTGCACTTAGATGAAAGAAATCCAATTAATCTGACAGCTAAAGTTAACTGCGTTCCTTTACACCACAGGAATCTGCACGGTGCTAGCTGTATGTTAGTGATGCAGCAGCACTTTAAGGAGTGGACCTGAATTCCATTTTCTTTAGTTTGGTGTTTGGAAGCCTGCAATTAAAAATAATTATTTCTTCGTATGACTGCAGGTGATATTTAACTGAAAGCAATCTACAGAAAAACAGGCTTGTGAAGCTATAAAGGGATCACAGTAATGCAGATATGACAGTTAAGTTTTAGTGCAAAAGCAGTTCAAAGAAAGTAGGATCATAATTTAAAATAACATCTCATTAGTTGGTTTATTAGTCACTGCCAGCTATAATTGATTTTTAAGGCTGGAAATAGAAACACATAACACAGAGAAAAAAGAAAGGGTTTTTACCTTCGGTAATTTGGACACAAGAATGTTTCCTCAGCGGAGTATAAGATTCTGATTAGGTTTCTTAGATGCTTTGAATGATACTCATTACCCTGCGTTTGGAAACTAAGTCAAATAGCTGCAATATCTACCTATAGCATTTCCTTAACTTTTCCTTATTTGTAGAAAAATGATTGTAAAGCAACTATTCTCAAAGCTCTTATTTAGATAAACAGTGTACTAGGTGATGATTTAATGGATAATATTGGTCCTCCCTCACAGGAATTCTGATAGATGGTTGTCATCAATCCCCTGTCATGAGGTGGCATGTACACGTGCCTGTCAGAGAGCGTGGCACATAAACCTGCCTGGTAATGCAGAACAGAGAGACCATCTCCAGTTCCCCAGAATAAGATGAGCAATCCACCTAGAAAATGAGTAATAGTAAGGGAACTACTTACTTTTGAGGTTTATAATTCCAGTAAGAAATCTATGTTATTCAGGGTTATCAGAGCAGGGAATTGAACCAGGCAGATCACCTCTGAAGGGTATCATTTTTAGTTTTCCCACAAGATAAAGGACTTCTGCGGTGATTTCTTTCTTTTAATTTTTACAGTGCTTTCTTGGTCTCTCCTGCTTTGGAACAAATTCATGAAGCTAGTGGAGATTTTACTGGGAAGTTGGGATTTTGGGTGTGCTGATGCCATTTACTTCTTTATTTCATGCCAATGATAGGAATTAACTGCTTTAATCAGTGGCTGTCCAAGGTGAAGGCACTCATATCCATTCATAAGGATGCCTGAGCGCACTTTGTTACTTGCATTTGCAATGTAGAGTTTTGGCTAGCATCTAAAGTGATGTAAATGGTAGTCAACATGCTCTTGCCAAACAACTTTGAGTTAAAACATCATTAAAAAATGAATGTCAAGTAGGTGTGCTTCTGCTTGAGTCAGCTTTTTCCCATTGCACTTTGTAAAACCACATAAAAAATCATGGTTTTGTTTAGCCTGTGTATTTTTCTCAAAATCAGACTATCTGAACTTAAGGATGAAAAGGTTTGAGAATCTAAGATTTCTGAGGGTTCATTAATTTTATCCGTCAAATCTCTAGCTGATTTGGGACAAGTCTTTTCAAGGATCTGCCTTTTTGCATTTTCTAAAAGGCTATAAGGGCATCAATAGCTAGTGGAGAAGTTCCATCTGGAGCCCCCAATTTTATGGATTTTCATTTTCCAGGAGCAGCCTTGATCTTGAAATGAGCTCTTCCTTGGGTTATTAAATCCTTTGAAAGTTTCAAGGCCAAGATACTGTCTTATGTCTGTGGTGAGAAGATTAGATGGTTTCCTGTTTTGATTAATTCTTTGTTTGAGAGTCTTGGCTAAAAATTGTAGTGATGCTGACAGATAAATATCGATTATATATATAATTATTATCAGACCTACTGTATATGGTAGTACACATTTAAAACGTAGTATGTGTACATACATATAAAAATAAAGTGAGGTGAGAGGATAATACTGCACTTCATTAAAAATACATTTGTGTTTCAAATAATTTAAAATTTTAAACGTATTTTTAAGTTGCATTTGTAATTTAGATGCATTAACATCTTTAAATGTAATCTTCCTGGCATGTTTCCCTGAAGCAAGAGAGAAAACAGAAGACAGAAATGAAAAAGAAACTAATTATAGCAGCTTCCTTACAGTTTTTAGGTTCTCTGAGATACTTTTATGACCAATCATGATACCTTCTCATTTCAGAGTTAATGAACCAAAAAGATGAAAGTTGCTTCAGTTCTTCTTCCACTATTGTGGTTGTATCTGTCCTTCAGAAGTTCTGTTCTTCTAAAGGGCTGAATTAAACAAAATGTAGATTTGGCTGCTGAATTTTCAAAGCAATATTCATATGACAGCTGATTGCGTTCCTCCTAATAGCAGCCTTTTATGTAATTGCTTGTATGTGTCAATTATATGGGCAAAGAAGAAAAGGAATGAAGAAGTGGGTTACAAATCAACTCAGGCATCCCAAGTCTTGAAGTTTAGCTCTCATGTTTGTATATATATATATATATATATATATGTATCTATAGATGTGTAGATACAGGATCTTTTAGCATGAAATATAAAGATACATATGTAGACTGTAATGAGAGAGTTATTTGGTCACATTCCAGCTTCAAGAAAGATTGCAAACTGAGATGTTTAGACATTTAGACAAAATGCCTTTCTAGGGCATTAGTGGAGCATTACTAACACAGCTTTAAAAAAAATTCCCTGCAGTTTTGTGCTTTAGGGGTCACTTCAACCAGTGCATGTACAACAAGGGCGTTTGAAGTTCCTGCGAGAAGAAAGCATGAGTGAAGTGTGAAGAGGTAATCTTCTCCTTATCTATTATTCTTCACTTCTCTTAGAGGCAGAATGGATGTTACAGCCTATATCTGCCCCGAGTGTCAGTATCTCATAAACTCAAGAATGTCTTTGCCCTCTGTCAGCCCGAATGACACAATCCTGCAGAACCAAAAGAATGAAAGTGGGGCTAGTTAGTCAGAAAATGGGATGCAAACTCAAATATTGTGTAAAGCTGGCGCTGGAAATAGAATTTGTGATATCTGCATTTACACAATAGTCCAATTTTATCCAAACTCTGATCTCCTATTTTAGCCAAGGTGTATGATGGTTCTGCTAGATACACATTACCTTCTAAACATAATGCATCATTTGAGCCCTCATTCACGGTGATGTCACCGTCCCTGGAGGTGTCTAAGGAATGAGTGGACGAGATGCTTAGGGATATGGTCTAGCAGATAGATAATAGGATAAAGGTTGACTCGATGACCCTGGAGGTCCTTTCCAGCCATGATGATTCTGTGTGATTCTATGTGATTCTATTGATATCTCTGATAAGGGCTCCAGGCAGACTGCAGAGTTCTCTATGATGAGGGTTAACTCTTCATATTGTACCCTCAGTTCCTTTCAGGAGCAAGCCTCCAATAACTAAGACCCTTCTCTTCTTCTTTGTGGAGGAGGTTGTCATATCACTGGAAGACTTCTCTGTTTTATGCGACTGTGCTAGGACCTCCGAATTATGTTGCCTATCCTCTATATCCTTATTAGACTGGCTGTCTTCCAGTAGGAGCTGATATCTATTTCTCTGTAGCAACTGGGGAGGTGAGGCAGTCAAGGGTGGTGCTTGCCTTCTGACATGGCTCTGAAGTTGGCTCTACTCACCTCTTCTGCATGGGCTTCTGTTGTCCATCTGAGAGGTGTAGGATACAGTGGCCCTTTGCTTCTGGCTCTTATTTGGCCCTTGTCCGGACTACAGAGGCTGGCTCCACCAGTCTGCTTGTGTTTCAGCCTCTCTAATGCTCCTAAGCTTTTCTACTTCCACTTGTAGCTTCTCAACCTCATCTTGCAGCTGTGCTGCTCAGTTAAGCAGATAACTTACCTGCTCACACCATAGACGGCTGGGAAAAGAGAGAGACTGTTGCATTTGCTGCAGCCTGTAACCTGCATAGCCTCATCTTGCTGAGGGACCTCTGTTTATTTTCTCACATCCATGTGCAGCAGAGATGACCATTACCTGGTCTTCCTTAGCTCCCGGGTTGACACAATTTATTTATTTTTTTCCCCCCAGTAGGTAGAGAAGGCTGCTCCATGTAGTCTTAGCATGACTTCTGGCTTTGTCGCCTTTAAAGACCCCACGGCTGAGACCCCACCACATTGCTTTTTGGCTTTTCCCGTGAGAGATTCTGACCCCCAGAAGCTCCCTCTTAACTCCCCCAAGATTCCCTGTTTAAAAGGACCTTCAAGTCAGCCAAAAACATTGATAAATAGTGTTCAAGGTCTTTAAGGTTCAGAATTCTCTCGCTCTCTTCAGTATTATCTTCAATAGCATTCTCAGAAGTGATAACTTTTTCTCTTAGTGGCAGCAACACATCTCTGAACAGTCCAAGATGGAGAGAATGAGGGAGAATGTGGAAGTCGCCAAGAGGAAAGGAAGGGGAGAGAGTTGGGGGGAGGTCCAGCCACTTCTCTTTTCAAGTGTTTAAACCCAAACTTTGAAGTTTTCTGCAAAAAACTCTCGAAGTAGACTCACAGATTCTACTCAGCCTTTAAAGCATAACAAAAGATAAGAATTTAAATTAACTCAAATGATCACTATATGTTAACTACCATTATATTATAGGAGTAGCAGGACAACATTACATGTTTTCAGCATAGTATTAGACATAAAACCTGTATTTGCTCTTTCCATTTTCTATATCTAATTTACAACATACGGAATATAAAGCAAAAATACATACACCATTGCATGGGAACATCTGAATTCCAGTTAAAATGAACGAGCCTGGACACAAAGGGACTATCAAATCAAAACCCAATGCATATTTGTTCTTTTCTTTTATTTATCTTCCATGAAAAGAAACATAGGCATCAACATTCTTTCTAAATCTAAATGTTAATTACACATCTAAATATCTTTGTTTAATCTGTTTCTAGGTCTTAGTTATTGGTGTGGTTACAGCTATGCATTGAACCACGGTATCGGGTGATTCTTTCTGTTGCCTCACCAAAACTAATCCCATAATAAAGCTGCTCAGACATTTTCATGTCTTGTCCTTACAAAAAGTTTCAAAGTCTTGTGTTGTTTTCTGTGGGAAAAGAAGTGGGTGCTTTTATACCCCAGACCATCACATATAGCAAAACAATATTTGCTGTTTGAAAAAAAACTTTAATTCACAAGTTATTTCCAAAAGGAGTATTAAAATTTCAAACAGAACACCTTGGGAGACCTTGTAAAATCAGTCTGCAGTTTGTTGACATTTAATACTAACTTTCAAAGATCAATAACTAGAAAGATTTACTATTTTTCTTGTATCCTTACTCAGTGTTTTATTAAAATTCTTGCACTTTAATGGAGTTTTTCCAAAAACTTCAGTCTATCTTGCATTCTTTTTCCACATTGTTTGATTGTTCAAGACTCCATCTGGCTTTTCTTAACATACTGGTGACTGAGTTAATGACTTTATTTCTTTTTTGTCAAATGTACTTGAGGTTGGCCTTTGTTACTAATTAGAAACAAAATGAATCTCATTAAAGGAGTCCTGTAACCTTTCCCTGTGACAAAACAGGGACAAGATTTATCATCTGAAGAAACTGTAAAGCTGTCAACATCTAATGGGTTTGTCAATATTATCAGAAGTAAATAATAAACATAGAAAATGACTTGACATGAACTTTTGCAAAGGATCTGCAAAGAGATTCACAGCAGAGATCAATGCATTTCCAAGAGAGCGAGTATTTATTGAAGGGTCTAAAAGCCTTAGTGGGACAGCAGGAATATTGTCCTCTTCAATTAGCCTGGGTTCCTTTCCAAAATGTGGAATGGAAAAGGGGTGGCAGATATGCAACATATAGCAAATACTACGTATTTAGGTAAAGTGTGGTTTTATTTTTTCTTGCTTAGATAGTTGTAATGGTTTGTGTGGTAAAGTTGTGCTAGTGGGAGAGGTCCAGGCAACAGAACAGTTTCCCCTGCTACCCAAGATAAAGACCATAGGGAGGGCAGCCCATGCTGGTTAACAGTGGAGAAGCCTGTGGAGAACCCCATGACAGAGCAGACAGATGCACCTGAAGAGGTTGTGACCTGATGGGAAGCTGGAACAGGCTCCTGGCCAGATCTGTGAAGACAGGAGCACACACCAGACCAGGTTTGCTGACAGGACTTGAGACCTCATGGGGGACCAAAGTTGGAGTAGTCTGTTCTTGAAGGACAGTACCCTGTGTAAGGGACCATACTTGAGCAGTTTATTAAGGACACCAACCTGAGGTGAGACTTTAATGGAAAGACATGCTGGAATGTATCCAGAGGAGAGCTACCAAGTTCATGAGGGGTATAAAGAACGAGTTGTATGAGGAAAGGCTGAGGGAGCTGGGCATTTTTAGTTTGGAGAAGAGGAGGCTGCCCTCTACAACTACCTGAAAGGAGATGTAGAGAGGTGGATGTTGGCCTCTTCTCTTCAGTAACTAATGACAAAATCAGGGGAAATGGTCTGAAGTTCAGGCAAGGGAGGTTTGGATTGGATGTTTGGAAGAAACTCTTTACAGAAAGAGTGGTGAGGCACTGGAACAGCCTTCCCAGGGAAGTGTTATAGTCACCATCCCTGGAGGTATTTAAGACAAGTGTAGACATGATGCTTCACAACCTGCTATAGTGGCAGGCATGGAAGGTGTTTGTCGATCAATCATGTATTTAGGTATTCAGGTATGTAGGTTTTTTGTTGTGGGTATGGTTAGACTTGGTGATCTAGGAGGTCCTTTCAAACGATGGTTATTCTGTGATTCTGTGACTGTCTCCCATAAGAAGGATCCTATGCTGGAGCATAGGAAGAATGTGAAGAATCCTCCCACTGAGGAAGGGATGGTAGAAACAACATACATGTGATGAACTGATCACAACACTTATTCCACATCCCTCTGTGCTGCTCAGTGGTAGGGAGACAGTAGAGAAATTGGGAATAAAGCCTGAAAGAAAGTTGGAGGATTTTTTACAACTGCTTTTATTTCTTATTATCACACTCTGATTTGATTGCCAGTAAATTAAACTTATTTCCCCAACTCAAATCTGTTTTGCCCCTGACAGTAATTGATATCTCTCTCTCCTTTCGTTATGTTTTTGCTTCCATGTCCAGCTGAAGATGTGATGTGATAGAATGGCTTTAGTGGGCACCTGGTGTCCAGCCAGAGTCAATCCACCACAACTGTTAATAAATTGTATTATAAAAAGCTATTTCATATTTTTTTCCTGCATCATTTCAATCTGTGGTCTTTGCATGGTGTTAAATTTGCATTATTAATTTCTCAAGAGATTGCTTCATTTTGTCTCTCTCTATAAAAACCCCTTATTTCCTTTATTCAGATATTTTCAACAATCTTTGTTTCAGAATATATTTATTTATTTCAGACTATGCTATACAAAATGAATGCACATTCACTCATGTAGTAATAAGGATTGCAGCTAGTAAAATTGTTGAAGTTCCTTTCTGTTTCTCCCTCTACAGTTGATAAAGTACAATTTGATAGTTTAAAGCAGTCTATTCTTCTGAAGGGTCTAGGAACAACAGTTCCTTTTTAGAGCTCGCTAACATACCCAGAACTTACAGCAAAAGCCGGCTCACAGCTTCAGTGGTGCCATCATATATAATCAATTTAATTCCTACTGCCTATAATTAAGGAATAGATGACTGCAGACTTGGCTCTTACATATAGAAATAAACTTACATATAGAAATAAATTTTATGGATGCTGTTTTCAAGATTTAGAGGGTTATATAATTACTAAGACTAAATTTATTAAGATGATTCAGGGTTTAAAGGAAATCAACTACAAAGAAAGATCAAAGAAAAACTTTCTGTGTTCTCCCTGCATTGCGGGATCACTTAGACTTGTTTTAAAACCCATGCACATACAGTATATGTGCTATATAAATCATGCACATATATCTCATTAAAAATCTAATGACTGCTATAAGCAAGACAATATAAGGAGGCTTTATTAGAAAAGTGTTTCAGTTGTTTGTAAGCTGTTTACAAACCAGTCAAAATGTAATTGTATGGAAGAATGTGAAGGCTGATTTTCTTCCTCAGGCTAGCTTTTTTTTGGGAAGTTTCAGCAGAATGATCAAAAGGTTTCTTCTAATTAGTTTAGGGAAACCACATTGTTTTTCATCTGAAAGAAGACCAAAAGTACTTTATTCCATTTCAAAGAAAGCAGACAGCTTTGTGGCACAGATGTTAAAATGAGCAAACACTGTCGTGTTTCAGAGTAAGGGCTGAATTCTTCTGTTCTATGAGACTTGTATTTAAGTTTTACCTCTGAAATCTTCTCTTGGTATACATCCCACTGCAGATTCTGTTTGGGTCCTACAGATACCCTGTACAGAGGTAAGCCTGAGTATGACTAACCCTGAAAGTGGGAGCAAAATAAAATGTGCTTGTCAGTCGTTCTCCTTAGAAGGAGGAAAAAACCTGTGGGGCTGTGGGGGCAGTTTTCATCTAGAGACACGACAAGGTGGGGGATGGATTCTAACTAAAAGAAGGTAGGTTTGCACTACCTTTTAGGAGAAATTCCTCACTGTGAGAGTTGTGAGGGACTGGAGCATGTTGCTGTTATTGGTTGATAAGGTCCAAGATGAGATTAACCAATTAATTTAGTTAATGTGTCAATGGGCCAAAAAGACCCCAACCCCCAAAACACTGACAAATTGCAGGCAAAACCAAAATCCACCTTGATTTGGGGAAAAACAAGAAGAAAAATTTATTTCACACAACATTAAAACCCCAACACAAAGACTTAAAGAAATTTATAACATTTTCTTAGACAACTGGGAAATGCTTGTCTCTTCACCCCCTCAAAAGGAAGTGACTTTCAGCAGTTTTATTCCTTGTGGGAAGAATCTTGGTAATGCTAAGATGGAGATAGATGGTTTCTTAACCACGTTCCTGTCTAGTGCACTGCTGTGAATGAGGCACCTTGGACAGTGATGATCCATGAAAGCAAGTCTTCCTTTTAGGTGTACCAAACTCATGTATGATTCTACAATGCAGCCTCAACCATTAAACACATAGTAAACATTTATTTAGGCATGGCTTTGTTCCTGCCACAAGGTTAGATTCTGTGTTAGAGGCTGCCACTTTCTGTGCAGAACTAACAAGGTGTGGAGATCAAGTGTGGAGACAATAGGGTTTATTTTTTACATCTGTCTATTGATAATAGATGATACTTTTGTTAGGATCTCATAAAACAGATGTGCATGTAATCTACTTTTCCCAAATCATTTGTAATATGACAGAACATTACAACTGTAAAGTCTGTTTTGACTACAATTTTCACTGACTTTCTGTCCAGAGTTTGCATCTTGCCACACTATTCCAAGTAAGTATGGTGCATAATCCTGATCAAATATTAAAAAGGGTCCTAAAAAATGCATTAGTGATGTAGTTTTCTTTAAATAAATAAGGCAAGTCAATAGGCATCGTATGCTACTGTCATCAGAGAACAGTTTCCATGCTCTTGGTTTGAGACATCCCACCAATAATATTGAATGCTTCCTTTTTCGTCATTAATTTCTATCAGTTTGCAAGATACACTCTGTTGCACTATTTTCCTTGATATATGTTGCTGTGGTGTCATTGTTCTGATATCTGAGACCTGAAACACAGCTCTAATAGGTAGTTCTAACTTTCCAAAAGGGGTTACCAATATTATGCAGTGACAATAAAATCGTACTTGGAAGTGGTTACTGTTCATGCAAAACAGACAGTTATGCAGCGTTCCTGCCTCTACTGAAATGTTTTCAGCTAGCAAGGCACAGGGAAAATGCTTTCTATAAACAATACATCTTTTTTACAGCATTGTTGTTATCAATACCCTGCTGCCTCAGATGGCTGACAAAGTGCAGTTTTAAGAAAACCTAGTGTTTCGAAAAGCTATGTGTCAGTAACACCCAGGTTCTGAATTTCAAGTCATTAGCTTTGAACGATGTAAGTCATAGCTAAAAGCATAGCTATTTAGAATCCAGAAATTAATTTGGTCTAATCAGAGCAACTAAAGTATTAGAAATAGCAGCAGAAAGCTGCTGGAGCTGTTTCATAGATCATAGCTGTTAGACACATAGGGATTTCTACGAGGTAAGCAAACCAGAATGGTCTTTTAGTCCATTCATGCATGGAATTACTATTAGAGTCAAAGGTAATCTTCCAAAATTGATTTACTAATGAATTCTGTGGTTGAGTCATGATTGGTTATGAGTCAATATTTTTCTGAAAAGCGTAGCTGCTGCTGAAGAAATATCTCGAAGGTCTTAGTGTTTGCCACTTCCATCACAAAGAACTGCAAGAAAATTGACAATCTGTAAAAGTATTTGAAACAGAAAAAGAGAAGTCAGAATCTGCTGTTCTTAACAGAAGTAACTAGACTAATGCTTCAAACGCACCATGCAGACTGCTCTTGTTATTTCAGTATATGGTGTTCAATGCTGTGGTGGGTTGAAGATCACAATTAAAGATAAAGGAAAAGAAAACAAAGCAGTTAGGTCTCGATGAGGTCTCAGATAAAATTTTCCAGACAATGGATAGCTCAAGGAAAATGGAAAAAATAAAAGGGTTTATGAACTCTGTAACTGTATACAGAAAAGAAGAAAAGGTTAAGCAAGATAGTGCACACCAAATGGAAACTGTGTCACAAATGCCATCACATATTCTCAGAAAAATACAATGGGAGATCACTATTGTATTGGTTCTTGGTTTTTTTCACATTACAGACCTGGGGAAAACAGCATGTCAGTCAAGTAGAGACGAGTACCACCATCCTCTCTATTATTCATGTGTCACCCCTGTCTGCAAACAGCGGAACCCTTGGCTGTCCAAACTGGTGAATTCTTCAATTCTTCAGTGTAGCTTCTCCAGCTCAATGCTCATTAAGCAAGCCTGATTCCTCAGCACCTGAACTGCATCCCTCGATGCAGGAGACATGCCTTCAAACAAAGAACCCAGACTCTGTCTTTCATGCCCAAGGTTTAAGGATTCTTGAGTCCTGCTTTCTTCAGGTAAGCATGGAAGAATTCTCCCCAATACTTGAGCATCCTCAGTTTTCCTCAGTGGCAGAAATGACAAACAGTCTCTCTTTCTGCGGATCAGTGCTCTCTAACATGGCAGCGGTGGCGGCCACATGGCCCCAACCACATAAGGAACCCAAGATGGGGACTGACTGCATGGCCACGTCAGCAGGCCCTCCCCCCGCCCCCGCAAATGTGGTCAAGAGGGTTCCATGACCATCCTCTCTTCTCCTGTCTCAGCTCCAGAGGGAGAGGGAAGAATTCTTTCAACTCACCAGGAGTTGCTGAACAACTGCTCCAAGGTGGAGAGGGATGGTAGACTGGCAATAAGGTCTTGCTTCTCTGGTATGCAGTGCCAGCTCCAGACTGGAGTGGGTCAAAATTTGCACCGCCGGTGCCAAGCCGGGGTCAGGGCCATGAGGAGCCACTGCATCCCTCCCCGTGGCGGAGCAGGCCCGGGGTCTGACCTAGACCCCAGGCCGGGGCCAAGCCGCAGCAGATCCATCTTCCTCCAACCCTCCACCATCCTGGAAGTGTGTGAGGGTGGGGGTGAGCACGGGGCAACAGCCCCGTGCTAGGCTAGGAGCCCTCAGCAAACAAAGGCAGGGCTAAGATCACTCGCCCATTTTTATCTTCTCACCTAGCCCGTCCCTCAAGGGCAGGTACCTGGGACAATTCTATAGTGTAATCTCCCCCAGAACAGGTCACTGGGGTTGGTCCTCTTAAAGCAACATAACTTTTTTCTTCGTGAAAGCACAAATCTATACATCTGAAAATTCTGGTAATTTTCAAACTGCAAGAAATGCAAATTACAGAATCACAGAATCACAGAATCATCATGGCTGGAAAGGACCTCCAGGGTCATCGAGTCCAACCTTTATCCAATTATCTAAC
>JAOXOE010030070.1:0-13543 GCA_028565055.1 Phoeniculus purpureus | reverse complement strand
CCCAATGATAGGACAAGGGGCAGCAGGTGTGAGCAGAAACAGAGAAGGTTCCACATCAATATGAGAAGGACCTTCTTGCCAGTGAGGGTGACAGAGCACTGGAAGGGGCTGCCCAGGGGGGTTGTGGAGTCTTCTTCTCTGGAGACACTGAAAACCCACCTGGCCATGTTCCTGTGCGACTGGATCTAGGGGATCCTGCTGTGACAGGGGGATTGGGCTGGATGATCTTTCGAGGTCCCTTCCTACCCTTAATGTTCTGTGATTCTGTGATCTGCTTTCCAGTGGTGCCTTCAAACTCCAAGTCTCTCATTTCCATTTTCTACCTTGTCCTGTTGACTTTCACAAGCTTGTTTGCCCTAGGGGTGGGGACCAGCTCTGTTGGGGTCAGAATGTGTGATTGTGAGGAACATTCCCATTTCCAGGGCGATCCTGCCCCTGCCCTCCAAGCTCAGCAGGAGCACAGCTCTGCTGGCCAACGTGTGGGAGCAGCCTCCTGCAATCAGGCTGTAACTGGGCACCCAGTTGTTCTAATCAGAAAGTGTCTCTCTTCATTTACAGCAGGGTTGAGGCTGTGATTTGACTGTCATCTCCCGTTATTGTTGGTGACCACGTCACAGGGACGGATCCCACTGTCTTGAGCAGCTGGGTGTTTCCTGCTTGGCTTTCTGAGCAGGGTTGTACCAGCATCTCCTGGCTCTGATAGTGGGAGCAGCCCTCAAATTCCCACCCTCTTTGAGTTCCACTGGTTTGTGCTGTGCTGCTTGAATCAGTCTGACCTTCAGCTGGGTGACCTCCTCCATCCTTATCAAGATTTGACTCCCCTTGAGGTATTTTTCAGATGAAGTTGCTCAGTGTGTGCTCCAACAGCTCTTACATTCCTCTGCCTTCCCTGGAAACACTCCTCAAACGTTTACGTGTTCGGTTATATTTGCATCTTCACCCGTCAGCAGCTCTTGATCAGTTCCTGATGTCCCAACACACCCACGTCCATCCCTGCCTCAGGACTTTCCATGCAGGAAAATTTGTCCTCGCTGCCCAGAGTTGGTCATCGCTGAGGGTGTCACCTTCCCCATCCTGCTGCTGGTGGCCACCTCCCTTCCGTCAGGCGATTCCCAGGGGAAGCCAGCTCCTCCCAGAGCTGTTGCCACAGAGGTTTCTTCTTGTGCCAGGGGCTGGTTGTGATCCCAGGACTGATCCTCCTCTCCCAAGAAAGTCAGATGTTGCTGGGGAAATCCAATGTGATCTCACCCTGCTCAGGTGGAGGTGGCAAAGTGTTGGTCCCACGCATCCTGCTTTGCACAGTGTCTCTCCACCTGGGCTTTAGACCCTAAACTTGCTACTTGCCTACAAGCCTTTAGTTTCTCCTTTGAGTTGCCTTCCCTTTCCTAACGACACTGACTGCCCTTCCTCTGTGCTGACTCCACTCACACCTTGCTAACTCCATCCATCCCTGTCTTGCAGTTCCTTGAGCCGCCTCCTTCCAAGTCCTGGAACGGAGGTGGAGATGGTAAGAGCTGTGAGGGTCCATGGGGACCTTCTGGGTCTGTACTGCCCTCCCTAGGCTGCAAGATGCAGGTGGGAAGAGCCAGGTACTTCTGAAGGGGCTGCCCAGGGGTGTTGTGGAATCTCCTTCTCTGGAGACATTGAAAACCCACCTGGGTTCCTGTGCGACTGGATCTAGGGGATCCTGCTGCAGTAGAGGGGTTGGGCTGAATGATCTTTCGAGGTCCCTTCCAATCCCTAATGTTCTGTGAGTCTGTGTTGAAGAGGGTGGTGGTGCCTGGATAACTCGATGCCGCTGTGTTGGCAGCTGGGGTCAGTGCACAGACCCTCTGCTGAGTGACCCACAGGAATCCAGCTCTGGCCACAGTCTTGGGTAAAAGATTTGATCTCGGGTTTAGATGGGATCTTAGGAAGAAGTCCTTTCCTGAGAGAGTGGTTGAGCACTGGAACAGGCTGCCCAGGGAGGTGGTGAAGTCCCCATCCCTGGAAGGGATGCTAGAGCACTGGAGGCCATGGTCCAGGGGTTAGGGAGCTGTTAGGATGAGGGCTGGACTTGATGATCCTGGAGGTCCTTCCCAGCCAGGATGACTCTATGATTCTATGAAAACAGAAAGCTGGAAGGGTGGTTCTCAGAGGGCTTGTGGGTTGCAGTGCCTGGATGAAGAAGGATGAAGGGCTGGGCAGTGCTGAGCCCTGCGTGTGCTGCTGGTGCTCAGGGCACTGTGGAGAGCCGGGCTGGGAGGACGTTGCGGAGTGTCCCTTGGACTCCTAACCATCGCTCTGGGCAGGTTTGGGCACTTGGGCAGAGGTGATGCTGATGGCGATGGCTCTTCTTGGGCTCACAGACCACAGCCGAGCCGGTGCCTGCTGCTCTCGGGGTACGACACGATCTTTGATGCGAACACCCAGCTAAATCCTGAGTTACACCCAAATGAGCCGGTGGGTTGAAGCCGGAGCTTTGCTCTGGCATGTTGGAGGGTGCGTGTGCACACACGCAGGAGCTTCCCTGCCTGCGGGCAGCGGTGAGAGAGCAAACACACGACAGATGTTTGGGGCAGGGCAGGGGCTGCAGGGGTGCAGAGCACCCCAGGGGGACCTGAGCAGGACAGCCCCCAGGCGATGACTGAGGGAGGCAGGATGGGAGTGAAGACAGAGTGAGAGCACTGTACAGTGGATGAGTTTGCGTTGCTTTCTGGTTGGAAGGGACCTCCAAAGGGCATCCAGTCCAATCCCCCTACAACAAGCAGGGCCATCACCCACCGGAGCAGGTTGCCCAGAGCCCCATCCAGCCTGACCTTGAATGGCTCCAGGCATGGGCAGCCTGTTCCTGTAGGATTGAGTTGTCCAAGGTGTCTTAAACTCTTTCCAGAAGAGGGAAGTGTTAGAGCTGTCCAGTCCTTGTGCTGGTTGAGCAGATGCTCGAAGGATGAAGTTTCTTCCAGTTTGGGGGACTGGGGTCTCATCCTGGCCATCACCTTCCCAAGTGGCCAGGTGTGGAGATACAGGATCAGACACCACACCGGGGCTGGGGGATGTGCTGAGGGTTTGCAGGGCTCTGTGTCAGGCCTGGAGCTGGTGGTTCCCTCATGCTCCCAGGCATGGGAGCAAGTGCTGGGTGCTGCAGAGCTCAGCAAGCGCTGGGTGCTGCCGTTTGCCCGATAAGGCTGCAAGAGCTGCTGGCAGTTAATATTAACTTGACATCCTCTTCCTCTCTCTGGGGAGGGCTGGAAGAGCTGGGGAGACCCACGTAGGCAGCGGGAGGGTGAGCGGGATGGGGTGCTGATGTGGCCTCTCCCGATAAGCTGCTCAGGTTCCTGCTCCTGCAGATTTACAGCCGGGGAGGTGGGTGCTGCTGCTGCTGCCGGCGGTGATTTATCGCAGCTCAAAGCAGCAGCCGCTTTCCTCCCCAGCGAGGTCTCGGCAACTCACTGGGGTTTATGGCTGCTGTGACTAAGCCATAGGCAAGTTAAAGGCTCAGCCAAGGTCACTGTGGTGGGACACAGGTGGTAGCAGGTTCCTTTCAGCTGTGGCTTGGAGAACGGTCCCCATCCTGGTGTGGGGAGGGCTGGGGCCATCAGCTGCCCCAGCTCAGCCTCTCTCGAGGGCTGGTTCCATGGCACTGGGGATACTTTGAGCCCTTTCGCCGCATCCCTGCACACGGGAGCTGGCAAAGTCAGATGAGTTTGAGGTTCTCAGGTGCTTGAGGGTCCCCCTGTGAGCATCACCAGTCTCACTAAGTGACACTTGCACTGCCCAGTTCCTTACCTCTGTGTCCCTTTGAATCAGAATGGGCAATGGCAGGAGGGATGAGCTGCAGCAGGAGAGGAGGAGGATGATGAGGAAGGAGAGGCCAGATGCTCTCACTCTGTTCCTTCCCCTGGGTGAGCTCCTAGCTCTTCTGTTTTGCTTCAGAGGCAGCGTGGGGGCCCCTGAGCCCAGCAAACTCCCTGTGCTGGGGGTTTTATGGGCATGTGGAAATGGTTTGTCTGGTTTCAGATCTGGCTGATCACTAACCTTCCCGCTGCCCTTCCTCCCCGCTGAAAGGAGCTGACAACTGCAGGCAGCTCAGCCCCGCTCCTCTTTCTCCCGGTTCCTTTCCCCTCCCCACACTGTTCTCCGAAATCCCAGCTGCTGCTCTTCTCCCCTCTCCCTTCCCTCCCTTCCCTCCCCCTGCACATCAGCTGGGATGGAGGGATCTGAGTTTCATATGAAAAGCTCTTTTGGATTTCTCTCAGGATCTCGGGGTGTCTTTGTGTATCATCCTTCTCCTTCTTGGGGTCATGCAGGGTCAAGGCAGCACTGGGCACCCTCATCGTCACCCCTGTAGTGGCAGAGGCCAAGAGGGAGCCTTGGCCAGGGTTGAGATCTCCAGCATCTCCAGAGTCATAGAACCATTGAATGTGTTTGGTTGGAAGGAACCTCTGAAGGGCATCCAGTCCAACCCCCTACACCCAGCAGGGCCAGCACTCACCAGACTAGCTTGCCCAGAGCCTGATCCAGCCTGACCTTGAATAGCTCCAGGGATGGGTCCTCCATCCCCTTTCTGGGCAGTCTGTTCCGGGGACCCCTCACCCTCAGATTCAACAACTTTTCCCTGCTGTCCAGTCTCAGCCTCTCCTTTTCCAGCTTCAAATCTGGACACCCTCATCCTACCGTTCCCTGCCCTTGGGAACAGCCTTCCCCAGCCCTCTGAGAGTCCTTGGTTTTGCTCTCTGATGGAGCCTGGCAGATCCCGGGGGCCAGAGCTGCCACATTCCTCGCTTATTTATCACCGGTGAAGTGCTGACACCGGGCATTCCTGGCGATCCTGCTCCAGTGGGATGGGATGGGGCAGGTCTCCTTATGGCCCTGGGCTGCTCCCCATCCTTCTCTGGGCTGCTCCCCATCCTTCCAGGACAGGGTGTTCATGTGCCAGTGCTTGGCTGCAGCTCCTGCAGCCAACCCCATCCAGGCTGCTGAGTAGATCCTTGTTGACCTTCCAGCAGCAACAGAGTTCTCCACCCCAGGAAGGGATCTTCAGGGGGGACCCCAGCCCCATCAAAGGGCTGAACTGAGCTGCCCCTGGTGCAAGTGGTGGGCTGGATGCTGAAGGCTGGGTCTCACTCCCCCAAACCTCTCCCCACAGCTTGTGACACCTCTCTGTCCCAGCAGCTGGACAACTGTCCCCGCAGCCAGGGACCTTCTCCGAGCCAGCGCTGCAGCCGTCCCAGCTGAGAGGGAGGAGGCTGTAGACTGAGGACCTCTTGCCTGAACATCCTGGGACCTGACAAGAGCCAAAGGAAGGTTGAGGAGCAAAAAGTGGAGGAAGGCAGTGTTGGGCATCCACAAGCGAGTGTCTTGTGAGCAGTGGGAAAACCTTCCTGTGGGCTTTGTCCTGCTTCAGGTGGCCTCTGGCAGCCCAGAAAGCAGCTTGTTGGTGGTCTGGTACCTCCTTCTTCCCTGCACACAGAATCATAGACTGCTTTGGGTTGGAAGGAAGGTCCAAGATCATCCAGTGCCAACCCCCTGTTATGCGCAGCGACGCCTCTCACCACACCAGGGTGGACAGGGGGCAAAGCCTTGCTCAGTGGAGGATGGCTGTTTGCCTTGGGAAGGCAGGAACACGGCCACCAGCTCTGCCAAAGCTGCTCCCCACCATGGGAAAGGACAAGAACCCTCCTACTCTGTGGGACAGTCCCTACCAGGGGGTGTGAAGTCCCAAGGAGCCAGTAAATGTGAGTTAAAGCCCTAAAATCACAAGAGGGGCTTGAAGAAGTCCAGCTATGAGATTGTGTTTGGGTTTATGATGATTGTCAGGCTCTTTGGGACGTCTGGGTGCTTTCAGGAGGCACCCACCAAGCTTTTCTCTGCAGCCTGCCCTAGGGTGGGTTACTGCTGTTTCTTGATGCAGAGAGGTGGTTCCAGCCCGACCGCCAGTGGAGCATCCATGGCTCTGTGTGGTTGGGAAAGGTGACAGGTCTCCTCACCCAGCGTGAGTCTTCTTCACCAGAACGTTCTTGTGGGAGTGAAGAGCAGAGAGATCTGCCTGGGCAAAGGCCAGGAGCTGGTGCTGTCGCTGCTGTGGAGGATCTTCTGCTCCAGTCAAGGAGAAGAGCCAAACCCCACCGGGAGCAGGAGCAGATCCAGTAGTGGGAGCTGCACCAGGATGCTGCTGCTGGTGATTGTCCCTGCACTCTGGATCCTCTTCTACTAGAAGCATCACTTAGTCCTTCAAGAAAACATCGTATATTGGGGGTCTTTTCCCCCCCAAAGCCCATCTCTGAGGGCCAGCTGGAGGCTGGTTTTGCAGGACCAGGGACCAAGCCCTCAGGCTGACAACCCTAGGTGAGGCAAGAGCATGGGGGTGTCCCCACCACAGGGGCTCGTGTGACTGCAGAAGAGCCCTCGTGGAGTCCTGCTGCTGAGGCACCTCATTAAAACGATCTCGGAGATGCCCATCCTGACAGAAACATGGATGGATTCTGCTCGTGCTGCCTCTCCCTCAGCATCTTCCTTCCCAGCAGCTGAATCAGCTGGTAGGAAGCAGAAGACCCAGGGATGTCCAGAGGCTCTCAGCTGGAAACGGAGCTCGGTGGTGGAAACCCAGCAATCCGGTGCTTCCTCTGCATCCGTCCACTCGCTTCTGCGTCGCCCTCGGCCCCGCCGGGCTCTGGGGATTTCTCGCACCGGAGATGCTAAAAATAATCACACCACCACCCTCACCCTGACGGTGATTTTTGCTGGCGTCTCAGGTATCTCCTCCTCTCCCCGGGCTCCTCCTCGGTCCCAGCGACGACTTGTCTGAATAATTCAGCTGAAAATTCCGCCTGGCAAGTAAACGCGGGATAATTGCTACCAGCCCGCGGACAGCCCGCTGCCAGGGGAGGGCTAAACTCCTGGTGAATTATTTATCCGCTAGGAATTGTTCGCTCAGCCCTGCTGCGGAAGAAGAGCCCCTTCCCAGCTTGTGCCTGCCAAATGGACTGGCTGCGGGGGGGTGGTGGTGGGGGTTCTAATAGTGCTGACTCAGCTCTTCCACTACCTGCACTGCTCCACGAGAAAGTGGCTCCTGCCCCACATAGGATCACAGGATGTGTTGCGTAGGAAGGAACCTCCAAAGGGTATCCACTCCAACCCTCCTACGGCAAGCAGGACCTCACAGGAGGTCCCTCACAGGAGGGACCCCCCCCTACACTCACAGGACCAGGTTGCCCAGAGCTCCATCCAGCCTGACCTTGAATGGCTCCAGGGATGGAGCCTCCACCCCCTCTCTGGGCAGCCTGTTCCAGGGATCCCCCACCCTCAGATTCAACAACTGTTCCCTCCTGTCCTGCCTCACTCTGCCCTTGTCCAGCTTCAAACCAGGACCCCTTGTCATATTGTTCCCTGGGAAGAGCTTTCCCCAGCCCTCTGACAGCCCCTTTCAGGGGTTGGAAGGTGAGGTGCCCCCAGGGCCGCCTTCTCTTCAGGCTGAACAACCTCAACTCTCTTAGCCTTTCTCCATAAGAGAGCTGCTCCAGCCCTCTGAGTGTTTCTATGGCCTCCTCTGGCCCCTCAACATGGTTCCTCAGCTCCTCTGTTGACCCACAGATGTGGGGTGGAAGAGTTTGCACACCATGCCCTGGGGTTGGCAGTACCTGATCCCTGTTTTCAGGCTGTTCTGGAGCTGTCCTACCTCTCCCCATGGTGTGGGCAACCTGTGCAGTGAGTCCCATCAGGAGGTGGAGGATTGGGGTCTTGCACCCCCGGAGCAGCCTTCCTGCAGGATTGGTGCCCCCCCTGCAAGAACCACAGAATTAGTTTGATTGGAAAAGACCTTTAAGATCATTGAGTTCAGCCCCTGCCCACCTGCTCCTAAGGGAGAAGGCTGGAGGGCATCGAGTCCTTAGGGAAAAGGCAGCTCAGCTGCATCCGATGGCTCTGCTCAGTCCTATCCTCTGGTGTCAGCACCAAGGAGGGTCCTCATCTCCTCTGGTGTCACTTATGGTGCCACCAAGTGTTTTCAGCACAGGGAGAAGCTCTGAGCCAGCATCACTCTCTCAAGGGAGCACCATGAGATACCCCAAGGCAGCTCCAGCTGTGCTGATGGGAGTCTGCGGGGGCTCCTGCAGCTGTGCATCACACCAGCATCCTTCAAGAGTGGGTACAAGGGTCTCAATCCCAATCCCTGTGGCTGCAGAAATGCGTCTCCCTGTGGCCATCACATGTGAGCCTGAGCAGCTCTAGCTGGGGGAGATGGGATGGAGGGGTGGAGTTGGAACTGGGATGCAGGATGGAGGTTTCCTGTGAGGTTCTTGCTGGCTTGAAAGCTGTAACACAGCAAAGCAGTGCCTGATGGTGTCTCGTGGCAGAGCCAGGTGTCCAGGAGCTCTGCCCTGGCTGTATGTGATGACCTTGATGGAGCAGGACTCACCAGCATCACCCTGCTCCTTCCTCCCTGCAGAACACCGATAGAACCTGCCTTCAGAGGTGGGAACCTGCCCTCAGAGTTGCCTGCTGGCCTCATCAATCTCCATCTGCATCCAAAAGCAGAAGAAAAAAGAGGATTTAGGAGAAAGATCAAGGTTAGAAGAGCCTGGCTTTTATTTTTTGCACATAATCCTCTGGGGGTGGGAAACTCAAGGCAGCTACTGGGAGTAATCCACCCCCCCCAGCTCCCTCTGTGTAAGTCAGGAGGAAGGTGATGGATTGAAGGAGCTGGGTCTGATTTACTCTCCCTGTCTGGTCCCTTTGCGCTCCTGGGAAGTGAAGAGCTCAACATGGACTGGGGCCACCATTGAACCTCCTGCCACCTGCCCCCTGCACTGCATCCTGCTACAACTGAAGCTGGACTGGGGTAGCTGAGATGTAACTGGGTGAGTTTTGCTGGACTGGGGTAGCTGGGCTGGGTCTGGGTGAGTTGTCTTTGCTGGGCATTTTCACATTGTCTCTTTCTGCTGGTGCCCAGTAAAGCCTGTCTGCTCGGGCACTGGTCCCACAGCGTGCTGATGCTCTGCTGGGGGTAGACGTTCCAAGGAAAAGGCTTTGGCATCACTCTTGATGATGCTTTTCCCCTCCATCCCAGCTTCTCTTCCTTCCTGAGAGCTGGTGAGGACCTGCTGCCAGCGTGGCTGGTGGCTCCATGGAAGGGCAGGAGAGTTTTCCTTGGGAAAGTCCTCTGAGGGCTTTGAAAGACCCTGGAGGGGGTGATGGGGGCCTGACCCTGCTTCTGGGGCTTCTCTCAGTGAATTATCCCAAGTTCCCGGTCATGATGGGGCTGCTGTGGGTACAGAGGGGGTGCTGTGGGTGCAGGAGCATGCTGTGGGTGCAGAGGGGGTGCAGTGGGTACAGAGGGGGTGCTATGAGCGTAGGGGAGCTGCTGTAGGTGCAGGGGGATGTTGGTGGTGCCGAGGGAGCTGCTGTAGATACAGAGGGGCTGCTGTGGATGCAGCGGGATGCTGTAGGCGTGGGGCGGGGGTGCAGAGGGGATGCTGTGGGTGCAGTGGGGGGGTGTGCAGGGGGGCTGTTATTATTCCTCTCATGTAGCAGGAAGGATTTCTGCTGGTGCCATAAACCCGTCACGTGGGCAGAGCCTGGGTGAGCTCTAATTGCCTCCATTTGCATAATGAGGCTCAGCTCAGCATCCTGCCGCTGCTTGAAAGGAGAAAATCGAAATCAGCTCTGGATAAACAACTGACACCCCCCACCCCATCCCCATCCCTACCCTCACTCCCAATTTGCACATTTTCATCCTTCATGCAGATTTTCCAGCTCCTCTGGGGAGCACTGGGACCACCCCCCGCCCCCACCATGGGACCCCTCCCCAGGGAACGTGGGTGCCGGGTGCTTGAAGTGGGGGTGCTGCCTCTCTTCCCTAGGGGCTTTGCCTGGAGCTGGTGGTGGTGGGAATGGTGTGGAGGTGTCTGAGCAGGAGCTGGAGAGGTTTGAGGTTGTCTTGGGGCTGGAAAGATGGAGAGTGGAGCTGGGACCCTCCGTGGGGTCTGTGTGTGAGTGTGGGGTCTGATCCTGGCAGGGGGCTGTGTGGTGCCGGAGGGTCTGTGGCCAGCAAAGGGCTGGAGTGTTTCCCCATGTAGGAGCCCAGCAGGGGTCACTGGATCCATCCCTGGGGACATGGGCCAGGGGGGCACAGTCCCATTCACACCCCCACATGCTGGCCCTGCATGTCCTGCTGGCCTCTGGGGACCTGCCAGGGGTGGGACGGGATAGGACAGGACCCCTCCTCATGTACAAAGGGCAGGTATTGATGGCCAGGGGATGCTCCTGTGCTGAGGCCTTCAGAGAAGGTCCAAAAGGACTCTGAAGATGGGAGAATGACCCCTGGGTGGGGGCTATGACTCCAGCCTGTGTCCCCAGATGTGTGTCCCTCTTATTCCATCCTTTTATTCCATCCCTGGAGGGGACCAGGAGCATCCCTGCCCCTCCTGTCCATTCAGGTTCTTCCCAGCAGCCAAACCCAGGTGTCACCTCATTCCTGGAGAGGGGGTGGATCTCAAGCATTGCCAAGACCTGCTTGGCACCCGCAGCTTTTGAAGCCTGGAGGGACCCAGAGGATTGGGTCAATCAGCTTCTTCTTCCTCCCTGGCACCCTCTGAACCCTTCGCTGCCCTTTGGGGGAGAAGTGTTGGCTCCAGATGTTTCCCTAATCAAGAACCTTCTGCAAACAGACGGTTGATTTTCACGTCAAAAGGAAAAGAAGGGCTGTTGTGGAGAAGGTTATTAATGGTTTCGCAGCCTGTGTCCGCAGCTCTGACAGCAGCTCAGGGGCTGCTCTGCTGATGGGGTGGAGAACAGACAGATGGATGCATGGGGAGGCCACTGTCCATCTCTTGCTCTCTGGGTGCAGCACTGGGCTGCTTGGCTCTGGGCTGGAGCAGCTGGTATGGGGACAGGCTGAGAATGTTGGGGTTGTTCAGCCTGAGGAGCAGAAGGCTCCAGGGGGACCTTACAGTGACCTTCCAACGCCTGAAAAGGGGCTGTTGGAAGGCTGGGGAAGGCTGTTCCCAAGGACAGGGAATGATAGGTTGAGGGGTCCTGGTTTGAAGCTGGAAAAGGGCAGAGTGAGGCTGGACATGAGGGAAAAGTTGAATCTGGGGGGGTCCCTAGAACAGGCTGCCCAGAGAGGTGGTGGGGCACCATCCCTGGATCCTTGAATCAAGGCCAGGCTGGATGAGGCTTTGGGCAACCTGGTCTGGTGAGTGCTGGCCCTGCTTGTTGTAGGGGGGTTGGACTGGATGGCCATCACAGGTCTCTTCCAACCCAACATACTCTGTGATTCTATGATTATCCCAACTCCCCAGGCTGTGCCCAAGGTCTGCTCTCCTCTCCCCAGCCCTGGCACACAGAGGACCTGGTGACCCCAGGTGGCAGCAGAGGCAGGGTGTGCCCAGGCTCAGAGCAGCTCAGGGGTGAAAGGACTTTGGTGAGAGCAGAAATCTCTGTGTGTGGCTGTTAATGACAGTGAGTCCCTGGCTGAGCAGCTCCTGTGCCCCATCTGCAGATGTGACTGAGGAGCCCTGAATCGCTGCCACAGCCCAGGACCCTGCCTGGTGTAGAAAGGCAGCACCAGCCCCTACGTGGACCAGACCTCATTTCTAAGGCCAGTCTCCTACTGGCCATGGTCTTGGTGCTCCTGGGGTGCCTCCAGTGTGGACAGTTCCCTCCCCCCCAACTCTCATTTTTCTTGGGCTTCTGACACCCCCTGAGCTCAGACATCACCAGCCAGACCTGACAGAGCTCTGGCTTTTAAAGCAGCAGGGCTCTGCTCCTCCAAACCCCCCAGCACCCACCTGCTGACCCCAGCCCACAGGGCTGCTCCTGCTCCCATCCTTTTGGTGTCCTGTGACCTTCAGCCAGCAGTGGGGCCAGGACAGAGACTGACCCGGCTACCAGCTCTCCCTGTTCCCCTGCCCATGTCAGTCCTGTGGCTGACCCTGCCGCCTGCGTCTCCAGCCCAGGCTGAGAGCATCCCTCGTTCCCTTGGCCCGTGTGGTGAATGAAACTCTTGAAGCTGGAGCCAAGGTGAGTCACCTGTGGCTGTCCCAGGGATGATGCCTGGGGACCTGTTCACTGCAGAGCAGCAGGGATGGTCTGGCAGAGCTCTGCAGGGTAGAGAGGGGTTGGGTTTCAGCATCCAGCCAGTGCTGTGAGGAGGGACAGTGCATGGGCAGTTCCACCATCACCCCCAAATCAGTCCTTGCTCCTGTGGGATGCACTGGCTGAGGGGGCAGGATGGGTGGGGATCCCTCTGCAGCTGAGCCAGGGCTGATCCTCACCACAACGGGGCTCTTCGGGGCTTCAGTGGGGCAAACACAGCCCAGACCAGAGGTGGAAGCCTTGCAGAGGGCTGGACAAGGGGTCTCTATCCCAAATGGGGCATCACTTCCCCCGCAGCAAGAGAGTTTCCCCCCCCTACAAAGCAGCCGCTGCCACCACTCAGCTCTTCTTACCCTGCCTGGGGTCTCACTTGGACCCCTCCTGCAAATAAGGGACCCCCTTATCCCCCCAGTTGTTGTATTTGGGGCTTTTATTTAATTCTTATTTATTTCTTCGTAGGTTCATCCCCTCCGCTGCTGCGGCTCTTCCCAGCTCCAGCCTTCCAGCGGGTTTGCTCTGCGGCGATGGATTACAACAGGGTGTTCATTGAGATGCAAACCGGGACGTGGGCCAGTCCATTATGGGAATTAATTGGGATGGCTGGCATTTAATAAACAGCCTCGTCCCTCCTCTCCTCAGCTCTCCCCAGCTCTCCCCAGCCTCCACCCCGCTGCCTGCGGCCACCTCAGAAGGGTTAAAGAGGAACCACATGTGGATGTGGGAGGGAGGAGGGAGCAGGTATCTGGAGGTGGAAGTCATAAAAGAGAGCTGGTGCTGTCAGAGGGATCGCAGTTGGGTTTCTTCATGGGGGAAAACAAAGCAGATGTGGAATGGGGCGGAGATGAGCAGCTGGGGATCACGGGGTGTTTGGGATGATGGGGTGTTTGGAATCATGGATGTGTTTGGGATCCTGGGGCGTTTGGGGTCGTGGGGTGCTTGGGAAGAGGAGGTGTTTAGGATCACTGGGTTTTAGGGATGACGGGGTGTTAGGGATGATGGGGTGTTAGGGATGATGGGGTGTTAGGGATCATGGGGTGTTTGGGATCAGGGGGTGTTTGGGATCAGGGGGTGTTAGGGATGAGGTGTTATTTGGGATCATGGAGTGTAAGGGATGAGGGGTATTTGGAATCATGGGCTGCTTGGGATGAGGAGGTGTTTGGGATCAGTGGGTGTTTGGGATTGTGGATGTGTTTGGAATCATGGGGTGTGCTTGGGATGAGGTGTTTGGGATCATGGTGTGTTTGGGATCACGGATGTGTTTGGTCCGTGGAGGAAAAGAGAGGGATGAAGCAGGGATGGGAGCAGGGAGGACTTGCTCCATCCGGAGGGTCCCAGTGCGCGGGGCTGGAGGCAGCGGGAGCTGGCGAGGGGCTTGGTGAGCGGGTTCAGCCCATATGGTCTGTGTTACCGGCTCCTTTCTAGCTGTAAAGATTAATTTAAAGCCTTTCTCACCTCCCCCCCCCCCCGC
>JAOXOE010030069.1:0-13545 GCA_028565055.1 Phoeniculus purpureus | reverse complement strand
GGCCTCCAGCTAGACTCTGTCCCATTGACCACCACTCTCTGGCTTCTATCCTGCAGCCAGTTCACAATCCACCTCACCACCAGTCCATCCTGCCTCTGTTTGGCTGTGAGGATGCTGTGGGAGACTCTGTCAGATGCCGTACTGAAGTCAAGATAGACCACATCAGGGCTCTGTAATTCATAAGAAGTGGCATCATCTTATTCCTAATGGAAAAGACTGTCCTGAGATCTCGGTACAAACCTCCTGAGCCCAAGTGGTAAAGGATGAAGTAGTGTATTGATGAAATATGGACTTGCACACCACCCCTTCAGAGAGAAGAGGCAATGCTGTTGGGACAGCAAGTAGAAAAGGGGCAGGATGCCTTTTTCAGAACCATGATAACTTTTATTAAAAAGTCAAACTCTGTCCTGTTGCTGGTGGAGCTGCGATAAGAACCTGTGGGCAATAAAGCTGCTGAAAGTGATAGTTCAGAGCAGAGCCAGACCTGATAATGAGCAGGATTTGAAGCACATCTCCAGTTACTTGTGGGTAAAACCCTTCAGCCAGGTGCAGGGACTGATGAGGTCTCATTTCCAGAGACAGCTGAGCACGGTCACTGAAGCTGTCATCAGATGCAGACCTGCGGACAGCGGGTTGGGCAGCAGATTCCTAAGCCACTGCTGGAGCTTCTGACTGCAAGCACAGGGAGTGACACAGTGGCACAAGATACTGGCTTTGTGGTGTTGCAAGTCATGTTTAGCCTCTTGGAAAAACTCCCAGCCCACCAGGCGTCGTTTCTGACTAACAGGCACCCCTTAATCTGTCCTAATCCACTCCATAATTTTACACTTAGCCTCATCCAAATAAGAACCCTGAGTTACTTAAGCAACGATTGATGAGGCTTCCTATCTCTGCTGGGAAATAAACGGTATAATCTCTTTTTCTAAACAAGCAAACTGTCCCTTGGTGGGACAAACAGTTTCTCAAGTGAGGGAGCACCAGATCTGGTAACAGTCGGTGCCCTGAACTGACTGTAAGCCTCCCAGTGAGGACAGACACCAGCACTGTTCTGCCAAGCTCGTGCTGATCGGCGGCTTGCAGTGCGGGGAGCGTGTCTGGTCCCCGTGGAAGGGGACAAACCATCCCTGGTCCCCAGCAGCGTAAATGTTAGCAGTTCTTGTGCGTTCCTGGTGCTGAGTTGGGAAACGCCTGTAAGAACGGAATACTCCAGAGATGCCACTGAGTACAGACTGTAATATCTGCAGGATCTGGCATTGTCAACAAGCTATAAAACATCCTGGCTAGTTTGCTGGCAGCTGCTCTCTTCTGTAAATATTGCCAAAGGTATACAAACACCAGGGCCCATTGCACAGCACCTTGTGCTGCCTCTCACTCGAGCTGTGTTTGTTCCAAGCAGAGAGCAGGATGGTGAGACTGGCATGCTCTGCTCAACAGACAGACTCCTCTCAGGAGCTTTTCCAAGCATTTATCTTTCTTATCACCAGATAATCACAACGTGACTGCTTTCCCTTGGTGCTGGGAAAGTACAGCATGTATTCTCCAAGTGATGCTTTGCTGTGCTCCTGAAATAAGGGATGTGCTGTGCCTTTGTGGGACTGGACTGTATTAGCCAGAACTGGCCTGAGCTCATGTGGACCTTGGGAGAGGCTGGGCCCATTTTTTTTTCACCTGCAGTGAAAAATTCCTGGACAAGCTGCAATAGAAGTCCTTCATATTGTGTTTCCTGAACACTACAGAGCTGAAGTCTTGGAAGGCAATGAGTGAAGCCTGCTCTGCTCTGCAGGTGCTCACCAGGAATAGCTGAGCACTGTATGGGAGCAGCAGCAGCAGTATCTGTGTGGAGCACAAAAGCCCATGCAGATAGTCATCAGAAGTATTGGTATTCCCAAATCCCAACCATAATGATCTTAAAGATAGCTGAGCCTTCAGAGGTGCCCTTTGAGAAGGGCTAATTGCATATTATTTACCTTGATCACAGAGCAGAACAAACAGCATTGGCTGGGCAAGCGAGGGAAAGGTTTGGAGGGTCTTCCATAGGCAACACCTGAACCAAATTCTCCCTCCCAGTTTTATCATCTGAATCCTTAAGTCATAAAGCTGCTTGTGTAGAGCTGAGGGAGGGACTTAGCCTCACTGTACAGCTATCTTTTCTGGCATGGTGGCTTTCTTTCTGCAGCATAGAAAGGCTGGAAGATGAAATGGGTATTAAATTGATGAATGTGGTGGACAAACCCATGCTCAAACCCTTCTGGTATGAGTGCAGTCTCTAAGCATTCCCTGACCAGAAGAAAGATGTCAGGATTGACCTCAAAGATTTTCAGGCTTGTGGAGAAGAGTGAAGGTTAAGGTCCCACATCTCTGCTGGTGAGCTGCTGGTTCTGACTGTCCTTGGAGGAGGTCACCCCGCTGGTCAGCATCTCGAGGGGGTACTAGGATCATCTACCAGGCATGGTGCACCCATTGAACTGCTCCCCTTCCCTCAAAAGCCCATGAGCTCTAAAGTAACTGCTGAACAGCAGTGGGTGATAGCAGCACTGCACATACTGGGTGTTTTGGTTTGTAGGAGTAGGATGACGATGTAGATCTCTACTAATCTCCTACCTCTGCCCTTGCTTCAAACAAGAATCTGCTCATGCCCTTTGCCAGGCTGCTGTTCCTCTTTGACTGATAAAGACGACGTCTCACTTACTGGAGGAATATTTTATGGGCTGCTATGTAATAGGGAAAACAGCTTTTTGAAAAAAAAGAAAAAACCCCTAACTTTAGAAGAGTTTTTTCACCCCCAAAGTGTTGCTCCTTTTCATAAAAATTCAATGAAAAATACAAATATTGGTTTCCTTTGGAAGTTTTAATGGAGCATAACAGAAATTGTTTTGTTGTTCTTGCTTTAGCAGCTTGAGAAAACAAGGCGAGCCATGTGATGTGCATTGGGAGATCAGTTTTCTTCATGCTTGGTTCTAAAACATCAGCCCTAATTTTGTTTGCCATCTTTATTAGTGATGCAGAATAAATGGGCAAGCAGCACAATAACTAAATTTCCAGGCAGTACTGAATTGGGAGAGGCACTGCGAAGGGTGGTGAGGAGAGAGACCTGCTAGGATAAGATAAAATCAAACTGCACGAGCTGGAAATGTTAAGTGATTTTCTAAAAAAAAGGTAAACACTGTAAAAAAAAAATTATCAAGAAAGAATCATCCAAACTTGAAACTCACAGCTCTGGTAGTCAGGACTACTAAGATGAAGACTAGGAATGACAGCGTGGACTTGCTCTACAGCTTTTTGGCTGAAGACACAGGCATAAAATCTTATACAAAAGAGAACTAGCTGCAGGCTGTGGATGACAAGAAAGACGTGGCTGTGCAGCTCTGCCCAGGAACCTCAGCTATGAGTGCGGCTTCTTGCTAAGCCACTGCATTCAATATGTGAAGCAGTGTATTGGTCACAGTCTGGACACAGCCCTTGGCTGAAAAATTTGAAAGGAAAGAAGTTAAAGCGGAAGAAGCCACTTCATATGAATGTCTGGAAGACCGAAATCTAATACTGGGCTAATCTCTTACATCTCCGTCACAGTGTCTGGGCTGGCGCTGGCTGCGTGCGCCGTGCTGGATGGCCATCTAGAGGTATGGCTGTGCGGGAAAGGAGAAGCATTTGGGCTGTGCTGCCATGGTGCAGGACATAGCATGAGCAGGACAGGACCTTGGAAGCATCAGGAGACACTGCTGAGCCAAGAACCTGCTAGTGGCACAGGAGCATCTGCTGCCAGCAGTGAAACTCAACAAGTGTCAACACAGAGAAGATCAAGTCTGATAAGACATGTGAGATATTTTTCAAAATTGAATAGCTGGCTGAAAGGTTTTCAAGAAGGAAACCAGCTTACTCTGGATGGTGAGTCTTGGTCCTCACCTGGTCACCACCAGGTTTTGCCTCTTCCTTGATGGAATGAATTCATTCCATTCATCAATGAAATCAGCCCCCTCACTGATTCATCCCAGAGCCTGGCCCTGGTGCTGGAACCTCGCTTTTCTCCTTTTACTCTTTACAAACAAAGTGTTGTGGAAGTTTGAAAGAGTAGTGTAAACCCTGGGAATGATCGTCACCCATCTGAAGGACCAAATTAGCGTTGACAAGTCCAATCAGACTGGAGGGTCTTGTAGTACCACACGTTGCAGAACTTGCAAAAAAACGGGGTGTGGAGACACCTTGATCCCAGGGCTGTCCTGGTGCTAGGGTAGTCCCAAGAGCGCACTGGTGCTGTTGCTAGTTCTTCCACTTGCCGAGGGACTCAAGAGAGTGACCTGGCAGTGGAGAAATACTGAGGGGCAGGTACACCAAGCACAGTCCCCAGCCGCTGTAACATCGGTCAGCTTTTTTCCTTAATTTTTTGATAAACTATCTTTTTGGATTTTTTCCTTCAAAACAGGTGTTTGAGAGATTAGCTGTTTCTCAGCAGTCACAATTTTTTTAGTTTGGTTAAAAATGTTTTAGCCTCAAGTATCTATCTTTTATAGCTCAGGAATGGCCTGGGGTCATCAGTGGGTTTGTGTCCCATTAGCGAGCTGAGCATTTTGCCTTTTCAGTGATATAAAATTTCCTGGAGATAGCTGGCTTATGAGCCAAGGCTGAACATCATCTGCAGATTATCAAACCTGTCAGCCCAGGGCCACTTTGTGCAGAAAGAACTGGTGACTGGCTGGGAGGTGTTAACAGATAAGCACAAGATGGTTGTCCCAGCCTTTTCAGAGCAGGGGATTTCAGGAGGGCAGTGACTTCTCAGGCAGGTGGCATGGTCAGACAGGCACACAGTGTGCACCACAAGGTACAGTTTTGGTCACATTTCAACCCTATGGAGATGAGGAGTGCGTCAGAGCTGTTCTTTGTACGTTTCCATGTAACTTGCTGAGGCGCACGATTGAGCCGCGTGCTGGAGAGGCTCTGTGAGCTGAACCAACGGTGAGGACTCTGCTGGTCAATTAGTTACTTGTGCTAATGAAGTAGGTTCAGGATTCAGAGGGTGTGCCTCAAATGAACCCCCACCATGGGCTGCTTAAAGTCATCCGCCAGCTTCCAGTGAGCTCCTGTGCTTAATGTGGTTTGACATCAGGACCTAGGGATCAGCTGTGGGATGCGCTGAACCCTCAGAAAAAACCACAAAGCTGGTATGAGTCCCCACACAGAGGCAGAACTGCAGAAGTTCTCCCCCGGCTTGGAGAGAGACTGTTTCTCCTCTTTGAAATCCCCTCACTGTGGAGATCATGAGATAAAGCAGACACAGACTTGCTCCCAGGCGTGTGGGGTCGGACTTAATATAGGGACTAAATTTCCGGGGCGTTGTGTTAGTCTCTGGGCTATTCAGAAGGGGCTGTCTGTTTAATCACTGACTTGCAGTGATTTATAGAGGGTGAGTTAAATATCGGTTAAAGTCAATGGGAGCCTTTTGATGTCAGTAGGCTTCGGTTAGGCCAGCAGTCTGCCCATTCTTGGAGCATCTGGGTACACGGCAAGCGAACAGCCTGAATGATAAAGCGGGCAGGGAAAGTAAAGGGGAGAGGGGTGCTGAAAGAAAAACGCCTTCACGTGAACAAAAGCCTGGCTCAAAGGTTCAAGGTTTCTCAGAGCTCTGAAATGCACAAACTGTTGCTTTCTTTTTGGCTTTTCAATGTTCTGTTTTGTTTTTTAACGGACAGTCTGTTCTCCTGGCTGTTGGTGCTTCTAAGTGCTGCAGCCCCCGTTGGCTGCGGGTGTTGCAGAAATGACTTCATTAGCACTTATTTAGACAACTGCCTTAGGAAGCAGCCTCCGTTGATGTCCTCATTGTCCAGACTTCCCAAATGACTCTGGGGCTGTTCTTACCTCCCTTATCCCCTTCGTTTTTAAACAGCTCTGAGTTTTGGAGTGTGTGTTGGGGCTGGATTTAATCTTCAGGACATTCTTCAAACTTGAATTCTCACAAAGCCAGACTGGGGGGAAAAAGTTGTTCCTGCTTTTCCTGGCTTATAAATTGGAGTAATGGGGAGGCAGTGAGGCTAAAAGGGTTACCCCAAGTCAAGCACAGCATCCCAGCTGGAATAGAATCAGAACCGAGGAGATCCTGACTCCATCCTCTGTGCTGAGGCTGCACTTTTGTAGCCCTCTAGGCTAATGAAGCACGTTTCTAGATGCCATGTGGAGAAACGAGCCAGATCAAACAATTTCTAGCTGACACTCCCACCCACACTATTGCAAAAGCAAAAAACCCCCATGTTTCCACCAGCAACATGTGAACGTTTGGGTAATCTACATTTGCAGCCAGCGACAGCCACTTTGACCAAGACATTTCTCTGGGGAGACAGCCCAGGCATCTGTGTGTCATTTAGAGGTAAAAGCCCATCCAAGGGTGGCTTTTTGAAGAAGCCAGGCCTGTTGTGGCATCTACAAAAACACCCAGAGAGTTTTTCAGTCCTGATTTCCTAAAGCTTGAAGAGTCTATTCTTCTTTCCTACACGATGTTTAAATAACAGCAATAGTATCTCTATACCCAGATACCCGTCTTCATTTTCAAGACCTTTTGGTCTTTAAAAATAACCCCCTGCTTGAGAATGGTAGATGGTAAGAAAACAGACTTGAAAGGCTTTTTCCTGTGCAAAATGTTTGTGGCCTTTCCTAAAACCAGTGAGTTCTGGGCTTTGCCTTTTGAAGTCACTTGAGTTAGAAGCCACCAGGAGAAGAGATGTAACTGGTTGCAGTGAGTTTTGATATTGGGAATAAGGTTCATGTTTTCACATGCAGTTCTCTCACGACACTGAAGTTGAAGGTAATAGGGCACAGGCATAGCAGTGCTTACAACAGTGTCCCATGGAAAACTTGCTGCTCTTCGAAATGCCATGGCTAGTTGTGGCAGTGAGTGGCTTAGCAGAGGTTCCCAGCCTCAGGGCTGTCAGTGATGGCTTCAAGCTAACACTGTCCATGACTTACTGTAAGAGACCCTACTTTTATAATGGGATGTACAATTGGGGTACTAACATGATGAAACAATGAAGACCCCAGATTTTGCATGTTTTGAGCTATTGCTATTTCTTCTATTTTCTTTTGATTCCATGCTGCTATAGTTTGTCTTTACACTCCCTCCTAATGTATGATGGTTTGTTTGTGTTAAATGTCTCCCCTTCTCTGCTCCCAGAGGTGTCTGGATTTCAGGGAATGATGAAGCAATTAATAGACTCATAGAATCATTAGGGATTGGAAGGGACCTTGAAAGATCATCCAGTTCCAACCCCCCCACCATGGGCAGGGACATCCCACCCTAGATCAGGCTGGCCAGACCCCCATCCAGCCTGGCCTTAAACACCTCCCTGGGCAACCCATTCCAGGCTCTCACCGCTCTCACGGTGAAGAACTTCTTCCTCACATCCAATCTGTAATTTTTATTTTATTAATAACAAAAAAACCCGATGGCAGATCTTGCCAGGGGAGTGTGGGATTTTTTTCCTCTTAGGCTCATAAAGCTACATAAAAATGCCGTGGTGCTACATGAGGTGCAGCACCTCAGCATTCATCCATCTCCCTAGCGTTAGCTTTCTGTTCCTGACAGAGCTGCAACACTGAACTTTTTGGTGTGGCTGGACAGATACAACAATTTAAACATACCTGAGAGCTCACAAGCGTATGTTGTCTGTCTGACAGAATCTGCATTAGACACTGGCTGCTTTGGTTCCTCTGAAGCAAGTTTGGTAAAATCTTCTTGCATCCCAGTAATAGAAGTGAACAGTCCTTGAAAGATGGCAATATGTGTTTTTTGACTGATGGAGTCAGCAAGAGACAATTGGATGGTCTAACTGGATCTTTTCCATCCCTGAATGTTTGGTTTCTCACTGTTCTCATCACTAGTTCAAAACTAGTTCAGATGGAAGTATAGTTGTTAGTAAAATCTATAAACCTCAAAGACATGCACTTGGCTGCTAGTGGACCTTTGGCAATGAAACATTTAGTTCCTTTTCTTTTGTATTACTTCAGAAAAAGATGGGAGGGTACTGGGGATCATTGGGAAAAGCTTAAAAAGAAGACTAGAACTGAAGACTATGTCTAATGCTGTTTCACTGTTATCTCATGCAGCCACAGCTATTGAATTTAATTGCAAGCAAAGCCTACTGTACAGTCTGACACCCCCACTATGTTTCTGAAAGAGCAAAAATAATACTTTCTGCTGCAGGCCAGCATTCTCCTGAGCTGAACAGTCCGATGGAAGATGACACATTGCAGTTGCCATAAGACATTATTAGTAACGGCACACGTCACCAGTGAGAGTGAGTCACTGTCTTAGAAAAATACTTCTTTTTAATTGAAATTAGTTTTTATCCAAGCGTGTGTATCAGTTTACACATCCAAGTGTGTGTGTGTGTGCAAACACACGCAAAAACTCTAGGCAGTGTGGAGGATATAATCTGACCTGCTTAATGCTTTAGAATCATAGAATGTTTGGGGTTGGAAGGGACCTCTAGAGATTGTCTAGTCCAACCCCCCTAGTCTAAAGTAGCATCACCTAGGGCAGGTCACACAGGGCTGCATCCAGGCAGCTTTTGAAAGTCTCTGGTTAAGAAGATTCCACAGCTTCTCTGGGCAGCCTGTTCCCATGCTGCGTCGCCCTTACAGTAAAGAAGTTTCCACCTCCTTATGTTGAGGTGGAACCTTCTATGTTCAAGTTTATAGAATCATTAGGGATTGGAAGGGACCTTGAAAGGTCACCTAGTCCAATCCCCCTGCCACAGCAGCATCACCTAGACCAAGTCACACAGGAACACATCCAGGTGGGTCTTAAACCTCTCCATAGAAGGAGACTCCACAAGTCCCCTGGGCAGCCTGTTCCAGTGCCCATTATTCCCCGTCTTATTATGATGCCCTTTGATCAAATTTTGTGTGACATCTGCATATAAAGTTGAGATTTGAAAAACCCCTTTCTATTTAAAAGAAAGATAAGCCCTGTTATTAAAAATACAAACCTTACATTAAGAAATGTAAACCCTGTTTCAAATATGCCTGAAATAATCCTGAAAGTAACCTCCTGTAATTTACCACATCTTCTGATAAAAATCTCCTATTAGCCTGTTGTTTGAACATCTTATTCCATCTGCTTCTCTCTCTGCCTTTTGTCTTTTGAGCAAGAGCTGAAAGTCCCTGAAATCACCTAGAGCTGACAGCTGCTGTTATGCTCTGGTTATCCCTTATTCTTTTTGTTCCCCTTTATTTCCTTACCCTGCGTGTTTTGGGGGAAAAATGTTGAAGTTATTTCAAAGCTTTTAACATTCTTTTTTTTTTCTAGAGGAAGCAAAGCTTAAGCTCCTTCTCAGAGAAAGTGTTCCTTTGTGTTTTGACTTCAGTGAGAAGTGAAGGGAGAAGATCTGGAAGTAGCTGTTCTTGCCTGTGCTTGTTGCAAAGGGAAGGAGGACACCAGCTGGTCACAGAAGCCCAAACACCAACACCTGAGTCTCATCCCAACTTCATTGCATTCATCAATTCTCTTTATCAGTAGGCTCCACCCTTAGGTAAGTTCTTAAATGCTTGGTTTTGGTGAAGTGCTGTAACTTGCAGCAGTAGCTGTTTTGCTGAAGGAGGTAAGTGCTCCCTGATGGTTTTTGTAGCAGATGGAATAAGGATTACAGAAACTCACATGGTGTCAGACCAAGAGAAGTCCAGAAATGAGCTTGATCTGTGACAGAGAAGAGATTATAGACAGAGATTGTATGATGAAGGAAAGAACAGGGTTTTGAGGACCCTTTTTCTGTTTGTTTTGCAATGAATGTGACTGTGGAGTATTAAATCTCTTTCCAGGGTGCTTCTTCCAAATTATATTTCTTTTTTTTCTGGAGCAGAACTGAAACTTGTGAGGACAAAAATCACAGCAGATGCTGCTTGATGGAAAGCTTAGATAATTGGAGTTTGTTTTTCTTTCTTTGTAGCACCTACATTTGAAAACCAGCCTCAGATTGACTGGTGAAATTGTCATCTAGAAGGAATTACTCCTGGCTTATTTTGAGAGCAGAGATGAAATTCAAGTTTCATCTCATTCTAGGATACACATGTTGTTATGCATCTAAATCAGTTACTGCACACCACTGCTCCTGTTTTCTGAGGTAAGAATCCACAGTGAGCTTTTGTACTTGCATTGAGTCTTGAAGATATTTGAGACAAGAGTCTAAACAATATTTTAAAGGAGTTTGTAGATTAAATTGGATTTTATTCTGGGTTAGGACAATTTTATGTGAAGAGCAACCCAGAACACAGGATTTACTGCACCGAAAATGGCTGAGGAAATTAGTGTGCATTGGTTTCACAGTACCTCTTAAAAGCTTCTGAACTTGATTACGATCTCACACCCCTAATTTTAATGGTAGTTGGATTTTAGCTACCCTGGTTTGAGAGATGGCTGATGGAAATAGATCACAATGAAGGGAGCTGCAGCACTGGAAGTGGTCTCTGATCACTGAGGAGCTACCTACCAGGGCAGAGCTGAAGATAGTCACATCACACGTACTCCCACCACTGCACTGTGCCAAGCACCGTAATCAGAACACGGCAGACCATTACCTGAGAACACACTGCCAATGTCACCGTACCACCAGGGACCATCAGAGCTGTGTTAGGGATCGTAGCAAATCCCCTGGTTCCAACACTTAACAGGGCAGAGCATTTTCTGCTAAGTGGTCAGGGCTGGGACGTTGAGGCAGTGGCACAGCTGTTGTCCAACATGTACTTCCATCCCTCTGGCTCTTCAAGGACAAGCAGGTCCTAGGCACTTTACATATAAGTATATTCTTCCCTTCTTCCTTCATAGAAGCTGAAGAACTGTGAGGGCTTCCTTGTTCACATGTTTGAATTAGGGAGCAAATACCAAGTTTGGGTTTATTTTCTTTAACCTCATGACCAACAGCCCTTGTCAGTGCTGGCAGGACCTTGATGCATTCAGCTTCCAGGATAAAATTCTCCAGCTTCTTACGCAAAAGGATTGTGTTTTAAGCATTTAAAGTGTGAAAATGTTTCTGTTTATAGAAATAAGTCACCTTTGACCAGAAATGGAATGTTTCAGTAGAAGCTAAGAGTGTAACAAGAAAGTGCCTGCGTGGTTGTCACTGCCGTGACTTTGACAGCAAAAGTTGTGACTTTTAGAACTTTTCCAGAAGCTGCTAGAGACAACTTTGTGATTGAATGGGTCCAGAGGAAAACTTGTGAGTTACTAAAACACCAGAATATCTTTCCTGTGGAAAATTCCAGTATCACAACATCTGTTTTTCAACCAAAACGAGAGTCAAGTACAAACACTGTGATTTGTTCAGACATTTTGTGAACAAATGGCACAAAATGTGCCCATCTGTGGGGGCAGCAAACTGCAGAAGTAAGACAGGCATTCTAATCCTGGGGTCGAGTTTAACGCATACTTTGATGTTAACTGGCTTTGTTCATACCCTAAATTTAAGTTATAATTTTGATATTCAGCAGTTGAAAAACTGTTGATTTTCCCTGATGACTAACTCTACCTGAGACCTGCAAATCTCTTGGGAGTGTCTCCAAACCCTTAGGTTTCTACAGTTCTTGCATTCACACAGCAAACTGGCCTGTTTCATGTTTTTTTTGCCATTGGAATGTTTTGGCTACTATGTGAAATACGTGAGACTTTTTAGAGTTGTGAGATGCTCAATAGGATGATACTGATTGTTTGAACTGAAGCATATAACAATCCCAAGAAGAATTCCTGGATCAGCCTTGCAGCTATTTTATATGAACTGCTGAATTAATCCATTTTTCTCATTACCCTGTGATTCCGTTCCCACTTGTTAGTTCATTCTTCCTTCAAGAGGTGGATGTTGGTCTCCTCTCACAAGAAATAAGGGATAGAAGAAAAAGTTGTGCCAGGGGAGGTTTAAGTTAGACGTTACAGAACACTTCATGGAAAGAGTCATCAGGCCTTGGGACAGGATTCTCAGGGAGGTGATTGAAAGTCATGTAAATGTGGAGCTTTAGTGGTGGGCTTGATACAGTCAGCTTAATTGTTTGACTCAATGACCTTAAAGATCTTTTCTGACCTAAACGATTCCATGATTTTATAGCTCAAAACACATCTCCACTCGTGCCTCTGTGCCATCCCAAATGAACACGTGACTGTAGACTGTCCACCAATCTTCAAAAGCCTAGCCTTTCTTTTTGTCCAACAGCAAACCTAGAAAGGGCTTTGGGTATGATTTCTCTTCCCCTCAAAGCTAAATTATACCAGTTCAATGGCTATTTATTTCTCTTCATTACACTTCTTTCTGTCTGCGTTTTGGTGTTGGATTGTGTTGTCAGTATTTCAAATAACTATGCTGTGCTCATCTTGGCTTGCACTCTTCATAGTCTCAGTGGCCACAGTATGACCAGAATTCACTAGAAGGACCGAGACATGATTCTGACATGACTCTGAGAGAGGGGGCCTGTGAAACTTGCTCCCATCCCACTGCACCTATAGCCCAGAGGAGCTTTCTTGGGTGACTCTGCTTCCTTTGCCATTCTAGATGATAGCCTTTAATGCATACGGAACTTAGCCTGCCCTGTTACCCAGTATTGCTAGTGCTCCCAGATTCCCAAGGAGCTGGCCAGACAGCCTGTTGTCAGACTCATATTCCCTAGGAATCAGCACTTGTGAATCTTCTGTTGAATGTGAAACATCTTTGAACCTTGTTGTGTCGCCAGAAGTAATGTTTGGTGATGTTTTTCTTCTGAGGTGCTTATGTTCAGGGGACAAGGTGACCTTGATGAAGGCTCAGATGGAAGCTGGCTGTTGAAATGTGCAGGACCTCTTGATTGACTGCTGAATTGGTCTTTGTGCCTGGATGTTTACAGTCCATCTCTTCCCTCTCCCTGTCTGGTGAATGTAGCACTCAAGATGTGCAAGGAGAAGGAACTATGGACTGTGAAGGCACTTCATGCTGAGGTGGGAGCCCCAAGGAGCTGGCTTGTGAGAAAGCCTTCCCTGGGCATGGCCAATCTGCAAGATCTGTAATAAAGTCTTCAACACCAGTGATAACTGGATAAACACTACTTTGCCCAACAGCTGCTTAATCCTGGATTCAGCTCCAGTTCCAGCTGTTGACAATTAGACTCTCCCCATGGCTTTGCTGGGAGGTAGTGTTTGTCACAACAGATCTAACCTGTTAAACAGATAACGCTTTCTGCTCCAGCAGGGATTCCTTTAGCGACAGCTACAATTATTCTGGTGCACGGTAGATAATGTCCTGCAATTTGTTAAATTTGCCAGCTGCTGTGGGAGCCCGTGAGGTGGAAGGTGTCATAGAAATGGAAAGTGCTATTTTGCTTCTTAATTGCCTCTGCTCCATTCTCTAAAAAAACTTAAATTGTGTAATTCTGTCCTGTGCGTTGTGCAATGGGTGGTTTCTTCGTCTATCGTGGGTCACCCCTTAGCCTTGGATCTTGACTCCTTCAGAAGAGACATTTTTCTGACCTGTGTAGAACACGTCCCTTATGAGGAGAGGCTGAGGGAGCTGGGTCTCTTTACCTTGGAGGAGACTGAGGGGTGACCTCATT
>JAOXOE010030068.1:0-13546 GCA_028565055.1 Phoeniculus purpureus | reverse complement strand
AGCCCAGCACCAGCATCTCTGCAGGGTCCTTTCAGAGAGCTGTAGAGAGCGATGAGGGCTCCCCTCAGCCTCCTCTTTGTTCAACTAACCAGCCCCAGCTCTCTCCATCTCTCCCCATCAGATTTACTCTCCAGGCCGCTCAGAGAAACACTAGATACCTAACTAGAACACTTGACACCTATTGTGCCAAGTCACTCTGTATTAGACAAGATCCCCAACAGAAATGCTGGTCGTGTATCCTCTTAGCCCCTTTTCCTGAAAACCTGCAGTGTACTGCTTTTATGACTCCTTGAAACCCTGGGATACTGGGCAATTGAACAAGAACCTGCTGCTTAAAACACTACGTTTGGGAATAGCACAGTCCAGAGGGTCACTCCTTACTCTGAACTTACATTTGCACCAACTAACTTCCTTTTCCCACTGCAGCATCCTCTAAGGATGCAGCATCCTCATCACCCCTGCAGAAGGACTACACAAGCTCGAGAGAGAGCACACAGATGGAGGACACAGTCTGTGGCACCAAGCGATGCCCAGTGATGCTGACGGTGCCCGTGGCTCATGAGCAGCAGTGAGGAAGGGCAGCCAACGCACCTGTTGCCACTGGGATACTGCACTACGATGTCGTGGTCCTCGTCAATGCCGCACACCGTTCCGGTTGTTGTCAGCGTCTCGAACATGCCGTCGGTCCACCCCCCGTGACCATGCTGCAAAGACTGCACAATCTCCAAGTCAAGGTCAATGTTTACCAGGTCACCTATCTGCAGCCCACCGGGGTTCCTGTTGCCGTTCTGCTCACCTGAAACAGAGGGAGCAGACACTCACGTGAGCACTCGGATTTGTCACACAACCTAAGGGACAGACACCTGGAACGTCTGCAACTGCGGTGGCAGACGGGTAGCAGGGAGTGAATGCAGGCAGATCGCTCAACTCCTAGCTACAGAACTGTGTGTTTGGTGAGTTCTCAAGGCAAACGCTAAAAGCTCCCAAGAGGCTCCGCCGTGAGCTGTAACTGGGATAGGAACAGCGATGACACGGTGTTGGAGGTACCAAAGAGCCCTGGGAACTCTGAGAGACTCCTACACCCAGTGTCATCTCTCCGCTCAGAGGCTGCAAGACACGCACAAAGCCCACACAAACGTTTCTGAGTTGGGCTGGCCCTGGAACACTCATCACTAATGCACAGAAACGCTACCGGCTACATTGCTCTAGCAAGGACAGTCCCCGTCGGTGACTTTAAGAGCAAGAGAAACCCGGACTAAGTAAAATTAACAGACATCAAGATAAAGTTCTCTTCAACTCACCCAACACAGGACAATGATCCCTGTAGAAAGAACCTCCTTTTGCATCTTGGACACACTTCAGGTCAGACTATGGAGAGAGATTGGGACAGCTTTAGTCTTCACCGAGTCTCCCAGTTGATGCAAGCCAGCAAAACTAGAACTGGAATGAACTCCAGCTAAGACAGGCTGAAAGTGACTCGCACAGAAAACCTGGCCCCTGAGTGACTGGCATGTAGAACCTCTCATTTTCCAGTCCATCAACCCTGGCATTCTCTAGATGTTACTAACCTTTATCAAAATAAAAAGATGAGATAGTTTAAAGTACCACAAAGCTCCTTTGCAGTGCTCCCTCTGTGCAGTGATCTTCCCTTTTCTAAGAGAGCCTGTGAAACAAGCAAGGGAACAACAACAAAAACTCTTGCTGCAGATAGTGCCTGATGCCTTTCCTGTACCAATCACCTACTGCCTGCCAGTGCTGCCCCCCTTCCCAGCCCTGTTTGACTCATACACGTTTAAGCTAAAGAGGAAGATGTCTGGGCAGTCTCTGTGGGCAAACTGTGCTCCGGCACTCGGGATCGAAATGGGAACTCTCCCTGGAGTCTTCCAATCTGCCTGAGGAACTCAAGACAACCACTGACTCAACACTGTCCTCAGTAACCTTCAAGTGCTCAGCAGCCGGAAAGCAGCAAACTTCAGCTCATAGCCTGACCTTCAAAGAACACACTAAGGCTTTCTGCAAAACTGATGAAAGCACCCAGATGAAGAAAATGGGATTCGGCCTCTCTTGACATGCTGTGAGAAATCACAGGGAGGGTCTGCTCAGCCCAGCAGCAGCCGGCCCAGAGCCTGGTCAGCCCAGACAAAGGGGCTGTGCAACCATCCAGATGCCAAGTTCATTCACTGCCCAGACAAGAGAGATTTAAATTCCCCCAGGGCACTGGGGCTCCCCCACTGAATACAAACTCCCTGTGCCATTAACAGCCAGCTGTCAGCACACAAGTCTGTTCTCAAATCCTTCAGAGTGCGAGGAACAGCACCCGCCTCGGGAAGGTCCTCAGCAGTTCTGCCAGCCACACACGGTCTGGTGTAAGATCTCTTGCTCCACAGCAAGCGTCGCTGTACACAGCAGACTGCTGGCTAAAAGCTGGCAGGATAAACGCTCAGCAAAGAGCTAATTACTGTCTTGCAGCAGAAATGACTAAGAAGCTGGTTAGGATACATGAGATTTTAGGGCAACAGAACACGCCAGAGACCCAGAGAGCTGCACTCTCCTCACCCTGGCTCTACCAGGTGCTGCACATCACCTGTTTCTGGAATACTATTACACACTTGGTTGTACAACTAAGCCTGTTCAGCTTCACCTCTGTTTTTCTTCCACTTACACGAAGTCAGCGTTAGATTGCAAAGGAATAAGACCAGAGTCTGACTGAGGTCTCACAGAACAGCAGGGCAACGCGGTGGGTTTTTTGCACAAGCCTTCACCAAAACTTTGAGGAGCTGGAACACATGGAACGAGGCGGCAGTGACAGAGAGGAAGGCGGTACAAAACTAGCTCAGACTCACAGCGAAGAGCTGCTTCAGCAACTCTCCAAGCAGCAGCAATACGATAAAGGTCTGCAAATGTCTTCAGAAACACGACCAAGAGACATGAACCTGCACTCAGCTGTGCTTCAGGACAGTGAAAGCCAGGTAAGCAACTCAAACTCTACCAGCTACTGAACCTGTCAGAAAAGGCAAACCAGCTTTCCCCTGCACAAGTCCTTCAAGCTAAAAAACATCAGGGTTCATATGTTAAGCTCCTGGTTACCTGCCCCTGGGAACTGTGCAGCAAGAGGCCCCACAGGTGGGGAAGGTGCACGAATACACCAGGCTGCCAGCACACTCCAGAGCCATTTCCAGGATTACCTTTAAGGGCACCTGAGATCAGAGCTGATGAACACGTGTTACATATCAGTCAGTACAAGAACATTTACAGCAGCATCAAAACCACAAGGACGAGGACTCCTCTCGATTTCCCTTGTGCACTCCACTACTCAGAGCTCATGGACAAGCACAGAGGCTTGCAGCTTGCAGAGACAGTGATGGCTGCCCACTGCAGTTACTTCCTCCAGAGGCTCTGCAGATGAAAGCAAGACCCTCCCTCCATAAGGAAAAACAAGAAGAAGGAGGTAATCACAGCAAAAAAGGCAGGTGCTGCAGAGTCAAGGAAGTTGGTAAGACAAAACCCAGTTCTAAATAACAAAATAGGAGAGCCAGAAGTCCAACAGTTCCTGCATCAGGAAACAGCAGTAAGAGCAAACAGGAGTGCCCAATACAGTCTGTATGCAGCCAAACAATTCTATCAATCTGCAGTAGAACACACTGCTCACTCCAAACCAACTCAAGTCACCAGCTGTACACCCTCAGTTGTGTGAGGTGAAGAAACTGGAAGAGGCTGCCCAGGGGGTTTGTGGAGTCTCCTTCTCCGGAGAAGTTTCAAACCCTCCTGGCCATGTTCCTGAGCGACTGGATCTAGGGAATCCTGCTGTGGCAGGGGGATGGGACTGGATGATCTCTGGGGGTCCCTTCCAATCCCTAATGTTCTGTGACTCTGTGAAGAAACAGAAACTATATAGTGTAGATCTTCGTCCTACAAGGCTGTGCTCACACAGTTCTAGGCAGGAGCTGTGTGTAACAGCGTGGTCTGTTTCTAGACTCCAAACACATCAGCTCTGACACGCAAGCAGTGTCAATAACCACTTCACTTGTACTGTGGACATAGCAAACGCTGTTCAACCCAGCAGCATCGTAAGAGCAGATTTCAGCCAGGGAGCAGAAACTGCCCCATCTGAATGCCAGGCTTCCCAAAGAGAGGCAGGATGCATCTGTCGCAGGTACTTCACATGGAAGCACAGCAAGAGCAAAGTTGAAGAAGAACGCCTCGGGATCTGACCACAGAGACATGCGAGTGTTCAGCCAGCACCTGCTGCCCCACCAGCCAGCCCTTGTCTCTCCCAAGGTAAAGCTGCAAGGCTGTCTTCGACAGATCCACTCTCAGGACCAGATGCAGCCTGTCCTCTATCAAACAAGCAACCCTGACTTAGGGCAATGAGCTGCGTTTCTTTAGTTGGCTCCATTTGCATCTGAGCCCTGCGTTATTCATTTGCAAAGCAGGGGTCTCCTCCCAGCTGTATTTCCTGGGCACACACGGGGCATCGTTGATTCCACGCTCTCTGGACATTCTTAATTATCAAAGTGCAGCGACATGGTTGCCCCAACCTTGTAAGAACTTCAGGGCAGTGCCTGAGTCAGCTCTAGGTAAAGGCACAGAACTGGTGCTAAATACCCCTAGTGAGGGGCAGCCTTGGCAAGCAAGTAACGCAGAACAACAGTTAGCAGCGCATTCAAGCGACTATTTGACATGGCTGTGTGTTCAGTGAAAACTGCATTTCTAAGAGTATTCAAAGACAAGACTATTGTAGGAAAGGACTCAATCAGGTGAGCACTGCAGTCTCTAACTGTCCTTCGCACACACCACATGTACTCTGTCCTACACAACCCGCACCTCTATGTAGTTTCACACTCATTTTGATTGCTTCATCAACACTGAAAAACACTGCCCAAGCACTGCTTGCTGTAAAAACAGCGCTGCAAGGGCAACCCTCCCGTCCACTCACATCTACAGCTGCAGTAGCTCATCAAGTGTCCTAGAAATGCGCAACGCAAACCCACGTGGCAACAGTCTGCTAAGAGATCAGAGTGGTTTTACTAGTAATAAATACATTCCACAGGAACAGCTGTTTCAGAGCTTCTCTTACAAGTCCTGTTGCCGAGACCTGAAGGAATCCTTAGTGCTCCCACAGCACTCCTCCTTGGGAGTCCACAGATGTTTAACACCGCAACTGAAACAGCAACACCACCACATATCAGCTGTGTCTGATTCTTGCCTACAAGTAACCTGGAGAGAGACTTATTTTGCAGGAGCTTGCAGTGACAGGATGAAGGGCAACGGCTTCAATACGAAAGAGCCAAGTTTTAGGCTAAACCTCAGATGGAAATCCCTCCCAGTGAGGGTGCTGAGGCCCTGAAGCAGGCTGCGCAGGGAAGTGATGGCTGCTCCATCCCTGGAAGTGCCCAAGGGCAGGCTGGATGAGGCTGTGGGCAACCTGGTCTGGAGAGAGCTGTCGCTGCCCATGGCAGGGGCTTGGGACCAGCTGAGACCAACCCAACCCACTCTACTCTACAATCTCAGTCGATCTCAGTTTTGTAGCGGTGTTCCTTTTCTGTGCATCACGACCCAACATGAGGGGGAAGACACCAACCGCTGGTTCAGTAGTTCTGTACTAGAAAAGTCAGAATCAGATTCATTCAGGCTGGAAATACTACAGATCCCTTTCCCTTTTGCCAGCCAGAAGGCATTTGCATTAGAACTGGGAGGGATCGTCCAGCACACAATTCGACACTGAACTTTATTTTTATCTTTAGCATCTTCACACTGCCATTTATTACATTTAGCTGTGACTTTTACTACAGCAGTTACAACAAATACCGTTACCTTTATGTGAAGTGAGGCTGTAAGGTAAAATATTTTGCTTTAAAAACAGTAAACTAGTCCTCGTTCAACATTTGAGAGCCGATACCCCTATCTGGCAAGACAACACTTGAAGGCTAACATCGCTTTTCTCTGAGGCGTCTCAAAAACCGCTAAGGAAGCGCGAATCAGGACTCTGTAAGGAGCTGATGCTCCAAGTAACCTTTCCCTGACACTCATTAGGGTAAGAAAACCCAGCAACAGAAGGCACCTCACAGTCTGAGCCATCAAGCTATGGAAGTAACTGCAGCAGCTAGGAAGTGACAGAGGAAAACTAGTGATAAAGCAAATCAAGGCTGTAACTGAATTCAGCACTTCTCATTGTCAAGAGAATTGCTCAGGAGGGCTGTGAGCGTTACCAGTAACTTTAAAACTGCTCCTCGTCTTGCAGGAGCCACCCCGAAGTCTGAAGTGAACTGAAGAGCTCAGAAGTTGAGAAAAAGGGTCATTACAATCGACACCTACGCTTTTTCTTGTCCAAGACTTAAACGGAGCACAAAGCCGCACGATGAGACAATGTCTGCAGCGCAAACACTTGCTGCACTCTGGCTGAAACCCATCCCGACCAGCTCCCCACTAATAAATATGCATGATCCCTACAGCTGTACTCACCAGGAGCAAGAGCAGGCAAACTCCGAGGACATCACAAAGGCAGGATAAGGCAGCACAACCCGTGCTCTGACCACCCTTCCCCCTCCACACACGTCGCCCTTTGTGCTCTTTCATACTCACCATGCCCTCAAAGCCCACTCTGTAGAGGTTCTTAGCGCCATTGTCCCAGAGAACATATGCTGCACTGTGCGGACTCGACGCGCTCCAGTCTTGGATCTCAGTTACCTGAGCAGTTTTAGAAAGAAGAAAACAGCTTCTGGAACAAAGATGTGGAAGCACAACTTGAACTTAAAATCTTGTCATTGCGTTCATCTCTTCACAGTAACTCCAGACGCAGCAGCCTCACTGCATTTCACACCACTTACTCTGTGCCAGTGTTCCCCAGGTGCCTGGATAAGCGGGCAGCCCGCACACACCCTCGGGAGGGCTGCTGGTGCATTTGGTAGGTAAACTACATAGCTAGGGAAGTGTAAGAATGTTCACGCCGATGCTCTGAGTCAAATGGTGCTTCTCGCCAGAGCAGCTAAGAAAACCAGGATCTAAACGATTTTCCTTGCTCCAACTGACCCAGTGTAACCCGCCCTAGAGCCTGCTGGAGGGACACTGTGCTAGGAGACAGCTTTCCTTCCAGAGCAAATCTGCCCAACAACAGTATGAAAGAATGAGACGGAAAACGACCTTCCCTGACATTTCTGAAATCATGAGCCCAGGCACCGCTCTCCAAATCCAAACTTTCAGCCTTCTGTTCATTTACTTCTATATCACTGAACGTGGTAACGTGCCAGTTACCATCTGCCTCTGCTTGTTATCACCATTTAGGTACCACCTTATCCCATTTACCCCACTAATTCAAGTTCAGTCCATGAGGCAGATGCTGGATAGGGCTCTTGTTTTGCACAGTGCCAGGGGTTTCAGTGCGTCCTGTCAAACTCACAGCAAGGGGTAAATCATCAAGGAAGAAAGCTGCATCTGAACATCCCTTGCTGTCAAGGATTTAGATGTATTATTTCCTCTAAATGAAACCCAACATGAAATCCCCAGAGGTTCTAAAGCTCTATTAATGTCTGGGACATAAAACAGACTGAGTATTTTGTCGGGAACTGCAACAGCCCATTCCATGCAACTGTCAGTAAACCCAAGCGTGTGCACTCTACAGCTGCACAAACCCATGCACATAGCCCTAAGCCAGCAACCCTCTAACCAACACTAGCAATGCTTTCTCATTTTAAACTGGAAGAGTCCCTGTAACAACGAGGCAAATCCCCAAACCCTCACGGCACAGGCACAGAAAACCAAGAGCGAGAGAGACGCAGGCGTGCTGAACCATACGCTGTGACACTACAAAACCAGTGACGAGCAGAAAGGGTGACTCGGAGCTGGCTTCACACCAGTTCTCTAGCGATGCTGAGGTATGGCTGGTGCCTGACCAGCCAGCCTTAGGCAGCACAACCACACGAAAACTCAGCAGGGGCAGCAAACTTGTGCCGGTCTTGTGAAAAGGCAAATTCAGAAGATCTGGAGGCAGCAGGAGATCCCATCGCCCCCTAAATGCCCGAGCGCTACAGAGGAAGATGTTTAAGTGTTCACCAAGCTACAACAGCAACTTGTACAGCGGTGTTTTCACAATTAGAAGGCCACAGAGGTTTTGTTTTTACCTTTCCTCGACGGCCGTTGCCTCCATCTTGATCTTCCCATTGCCAGTCAACTCCTCGCACCACCCTGGCACCTGCAAAGATCCCTCTTGCTGTAATTTTCTTTGACTTACGGCGAGACTCCAACAACACCCTGAAGTTATTAAAGAAAGAACCCACAAACATCAAGATAATCACATCAAAAATTAATATCCTTGGAGAGGGAAAGGAAGGAAAGCATCTTGACACAAAAATAACCCCGTTAACACAGGTTTCAGCGCACTAACTCAACCGCATCCAGTCAAGTCTCAATTCAAACACAACTGACTGGATGAAAACTCATTCTCTTCCTAAACATGATTTGCTTATAATTAGTTTAATTCTGATAATTTCTTCTCCAATTTCACAGAATCACAGAACATTAGGGACTGGAAGAGACCTCAAACAATCCAATCGAAAGATCATCTAGTCCAGTTTTCCAACTACCAGCAACAGCCTTGTAACCAGTGACTCCTAGAGCTGCACTCACACTATTAAAACCATTGAAGAAACGCAGAGCTACACAAACACCCCATTTCTGTTTCTGCCCAACACACCCCAGGTCAGTGTCACCGTTCTGCACTTGTCCTGCTGTTTGCAGTCAGAGGCAGGCTAGCCAGAGCTGCACCTGTTTCCCCCCCTCCCTGTCTCAGTTAGTTTCCTATGCACTTGTGACCACACGTCCCGCCAGATTTAACTCCATGTGTCTGCATCCTTTTTACTCCCACCCCAGCCACTTTCCTAAAGCAAACCTCTCCTCTTGCTCTGACTTCATGAGAGCTGCTGCAGGCCCGCCCAAACAAAGCCGTTCACAGCACACAGGAACAGGGAGGCCAGCCCTGTCCTGCCGTCACAGGTACTCCAAAGCCACCAGTCTGCAACCCAATTTCTTACCTGGTGCCAGGAAAATGCTACCGGACAAAACCACTCAGCTGAAACACTGAGTGTTTCCTGACCTGTTCAAGGCCTCTGTCATCCTCCTGCTAGACTTTAAGCACCCAGCAGATGGCAGAGAAGGAGACAATCAAACTGCCAGAACCAGCACCAAGGGCACAGACAGACACGGGTAATACTCGCGGAAGTCCTACAAAGGAGTGATAGGAAACACAGAGGCTGTTTGCAGCAGCGTCTTAGGAAGCTCTCTACGCCTCCAAAGCTGAGACAAACCCAGCACACGCCACACAGCTTCAGTGCACACAACACCCCAGGCAGAAGAACAAAGCACAGCCTACACTTCCCTCCTTCCAAGCATCCTTCAATGTCTCTTGCCATTCTTCCTAAGAGACGTCCCTCAAGCCCAACAGCACTGCTTTGCCCTTTACTCCTCCCTCAAACTCCAATCAATGTCTCTCTCAGGTAAGCTCAATCCAACAGAAAAAGCTCCTTGGCAGGACAAGCTGCCTTCTAGGTCAGAGCTGTAAAACAGAGCTCTATGGGAGTAAGAGGTCAGATGCACAGGCTCTCCTGCAGCTCTGTGCATTGCACACAGTCTCTCTCCAAAACCACAAGTCGCTCTCCACACACCGTAACAGACCACTGAAAACCACAAAAGAAACACCAGCTCCAAGAAGAAAAAGAAGACAAAAGCGTGGCCGCAGTCCAAGCTCACGTTGCATTTAGCAGAGTATCGGATCTCATGAACTGACCACCACACGCAATTAAACCAGCTTCCATTGATTTAGTGAAGAACATGCTGGAGAACGTTCTAACCCTAGCAATCACACAGGTGACAGCACACACGGCCTTTACACAAGGCTTTACCACAGCTCCCAGTGTTTAGTAACAGGCTAACATCACTCATCTCACTTCACTGGTAGATAGACCCTGACAACGAGGGGCTTTAGTCAAGTGATTTCAAATCAAGACACAAGAACAGCTACTCAAGAAGATACAGCTCTTCACTGGGAGACAGTAGCAGCTGCTTCAGCCAGAACAAAGCAAAGACAAAAAACCCCTTCACACCAATTTTTTTCCTGCTTTCTTTGGAGAGCAGATGCAGCAGTTCTAGTGAAAGGCTTTGTCCCCAGATCATTCTGGTTTTCATAGCCCACAAGGAGGGTGTTTTCCCCTCAATCTGTTTACACTGTTTGTAAACCTAACTTAACCCTCACATTCAGGGAATCCACTGACAAAGCACTGGGTGATCACACACCTGTGATGGGACTGCCTGTGTTTAAAGATGCTACAATGCAACAACTAGGAAGAGGTTCAAAGAAACTGAGCAATCAAAGACCAACCCCTTTCTCCACTCCAATCTCTCTAGTATTTCCATGCTTTCCAAGTCCCAAAGAGCATCCCAGCTACCTTCCCTCACTGGCAGCACTGGACTAGATGACCCTTGAAGATCCCTTCCAACCCAAAGCATTCTGTGACTCCGAGTCTCACAGACTCAGAACCACCAACAGAATCTGCCCCTCAAGCCTCTACCTCACCTAACCTAAGTTTCAGTAACCAAACCTGCAGGTCCTAAGTTACCCACAATCAACTGCTGGTTTTTAATCGAACATGCTAAAAATGAACCTTTACCTTTCACTTCCTGGGGTGGTGATTCTGTAGAAGCGGTGCCTCAGGTGATGTTTGTCCCCGTGGTAGCAGACCGTGCACAAGTCGTAGTTGGTGCACTCAGCGCACTTCCATCGGATGCCAATGATGGGCTGCTGGCGACACGTGTCGCACATGGTCCCATCGTGCTTGATTCCTGTGGGGGAAGAGCAAGCCTGCTGTGTCGATACCCAGGTCTCTGCCGCACATGTGATCATTTGAAAACGCACACTGAGAGACCAACAACAAAGAAAGGCTGCTAGGGATACTGGATCAGCCTTTATGACCAAGGGGAAAAGATGCTGGTCTTTGCCTCGTATCTCCGCTTGTCAGTCTGTTCCTAGAGTGTTCTCTTCCCACAACTTAGCCATCTGAGAAAGCTAGATTTGGGTTTTTTCCAAACTGAGAAAGCTTTCAATACGAGCTAAAAGGTCAGAAATGCACAAAGCAAAATAGACAGGCAGGCTGCAGCGTCATGCCTGCAACGAGACCTCTCTGTACCACAAAGGCTGCATTCCACTGCATCCAACAGCCTGAAAACCATCAGACCAATTTACACGGTTTGAGTCACAGAACACTAGAGGTTGGAAGGGACCTCATGAGATCATCCAGCCCCATCCCCCTGCCACAGCAGGATCCCCTAGAGCCAGTCACACAGGAAGGTTTGAAATATCTCTTGAGAAGGAGACTCCACAACACCCCTGGGCAGCCCCTGCCAGGGCTCTGGCACCCTCACTGCCAAGAAGGTCCTTCTCACACTGATGGGGAACCTCCTCTGCTCCAGCTCACACCCGCTGCCCCTTGTCCTGTCACTGGGTGCCCCTGAGCAGAACCTGGCTCCATCCTCCTGACACCCACCCTTCCCATACTGATCAACATTCATGGGGTCACTCATGGATGTGCACTCCTTCTGCTGCTCTGGCAACACTGTGTGGGCAGATTCAGAGCTTCCAGAGCTCTCAGCAAACACAGCCTCTTCACTAAGCCCGTGGGTCAAAATTGTATGGTGGGGTTGGATTTTGGGGTGGGAGCAGCCACGATGCCCTGGATGCAGCCATGATGCCCTGGATGAATCCAGCTCTGTGGGACCCTCAGAGCCTGTGTCCTTGAGGAAGGCACAGAAAGAACATCCTAGTGTCCCTCATTCCCTGGGAACTCTCAATTCCCATCCAGCTCTTCCTGTGACACCAGGGATGAGGAGAAGGGCACCTGTACCCCTGGCATCCCCAGAGCTGTGGGGCGCAGCGATGTCCTGACGTACAACCAGCCCACCATCAGAGACAGACTGGCACTGGGATGGAAGGCAGCAGCAGTGAGCCTGGCCCCTGGGATGTTAAAAACCCTGCTCTCCTGCCCTAGAGCCCACAGAAGGCACCTTTGCTCTGCAGTCGTCCCCCAAACACAGCACAACCAACTTTTGCCTGACGTCCCTGTGCATCAGCAGCTAAAAAACCCCCAACAGCCAGAGCCAAACCACCCCCAGGGCACTAATCCCTGCGTAACCCTTCGGGCCAGATGAAAGATTCACTCCTGCAGCACAGACACTCATTAATCCCCCCCCAAAAGCTCTCACTGCCTGCCCCCCTCCCTGTGCAAACGAGACAGAGATGAGGGCTTGGACTTCTTCAGTCGCATTCGGTTCCTTCCTTCCCTCTCCGAGACGCCTAATGAGATCTGCGTGGGCGAGTGTCTCCTGCACCCTGTCAGATCTGCTCTCACATGGCTCGGCGCGTGTGAGGAGCCCGGTGGGCTCTGCGTGTCCGTGTGTGCCCCGTGCCCTCATGCCCAGCCGGGGCTGCGCCCACCCGCCATGCGATGAGCAGCCTCATTCTTCACCCTTAAATGTTAAATCGCTTCGTTCTCCCCTTTGTTAGGGTTTTGCACGCTGAACGGGCTGGGCAGAAGGGGAGGGGGGTGATTCTTCTTCTTCTTTGTGCTGCTAGAGGGATGTAACCCTTGTCCCCACTGCTCTAAGGTCTCTACCTCTGGCCTCCCCCTCCATAAAATTACCCTCAAAGGAGCAGCAGTGAAAAGATTTTCCTAGACCCTCTCCTAGAGGCTGGGAACAAGTGATGGAGTCGGGGAGATCTTCATCCAGCGCTGATGTGAGCGACATGATGTCTCTTGCTGCTTTGCTCTCCCATAAAAGCTCTTTCTCGGTGCTGCTCTGCTCTTCTTCCCCTGGGTCTCGGACCAGTGGGAACAAACATCCACCGAGGTCCTCAGGGAAGAGCTGCTGGCACTCAGATGATCATCTCAGGCACAGGAGGAGATGGACTGCTTTAACCCACTGAAAAAGCCCCCTGATACCTGGTCTCACAGAGGAAATGCTGATGACCCCCCCCTCCCCGGGCTGCTCATTACTGCCCAGACTTAAATCAATCAGGGACTCCAATTCCTGGAGACAAGTGAGGAGTCGCTTAGGGCTCGTTGGTGTTTTCCTGTCAACCTGATTTTGTTTTGACTTTTTTTCTGAGATGGAAATTCAGCCCCTGCGGAACACGACGTTTCCGTAAGAAGGTCTGAGATTTTCCAGTGGGGTTTCAGAGGTGCCATTGGAAAAATCAAAAGAAGGTGATTTCCATGGAGTCAACTTAATCACACAGAAGCTCAGAGCACCAGGGATTGGAAGGAATTTCAAAAGATCATCCCCCTGCCACAGCAGGATCCTCTAGATCCAGTCACACAGGAATATATCCAGGGGGGGTTGAAACATCCCCAGAGAAGGAGACTCCACAACCCCCCTGGGCAGCCCCTGCCAGGCTCTGGTACCCTCACTGGCAAGAAGGTCCTTCACACACTGATGTGGAACCTCCTCTGCTCCAGCTCACACCCGCTGCCCCTTGTCCTATCACTGGGTGCCCCTGAGCAGA
>JAOXOE010030067.1:0-13547 GCA_028565055.1 Phoeniculus purpureus | reverse complement strand
ATGTCTATAAATATGTGAAGGGTGGGTGTCAGGAGGATGGAGCCAGGCTCTTCTCAATGTCATCTAGTGATAGGACAGGGACCTCAAAAGATCATCTAGTCCAATCCCCCTGACACAGCAGGATCACCTAGACCAAGATTATTTGGCTCTATCCATTAATTTGTGCCTTTTTCAATCTTCTAAGCTCTTTATTCCTGTTTTAGGTATTGCCTTATTTTTAGTATTAATGATCCCAAATATTACTAATCTGAGGCTAACCCAATGCCATAAGATTTCTTAAAGGTGACACATTTGGGGTTTACTTTGTTTTCTGCCTTCAGTGATCTCGGTTTCTATCTTGAAGTCATTCATGGTAACAACATGGTAAGAAGTTTCCTCTTTCAAAATGCAAACCAAATACTTCTCAAGCAAGGAAACCTCTGAGGGAATCCACCCGTTGTCCCGTGACATAAATCCATGGCAGTTACTACCACTGTGGCTTTCAATAAAGAGGAAGCTGTCATGACTGGAAACCCAAGCACAGCACCTGCTATGATTTAATCTCCTGTACAGACATGTGGAGCTAGCTGTGATTTCACAGGGCTTCCTCCACCACATGGACCCCCCAGTGAAGGAAACAGCCTTTTCAGAGCTCACTGGCCTGTGGAGTCGCTCCGTTGGGTACAGCATATCCAACGTATTGTATAGAAATTCTCCCTAGGGTAATCAAAGAGATTCTGGAAATTAGCACCAGTTCACACTTGAGTGCAGCATATTCCTTGTAGAAAACCCCCAAAAGCCCCAAACTCTTATTTCCAGATGATCTCCAGCCATCAGTCTTCACGTTTGCAGTGTGCAACCATCCTCAGGCTCCTCAGATGGAGGATGCAGGGTAATAATCGGGCTGCCCTCAACCACACATCTCTTACACACCTCTGAACCAAGAGCAGTCAGTATGTACTGCATGTAGCCTGACAAGACATGGGACCATGTCTTGGCAGAGGCCTGAGGACCTGTACTATTCACTAGAGCTCTTCAGGGCCACCCTACCACAGCACAGCAGAAAACAGCATCCAAGTTGCTCCTCAGATGGCATCAGGAGGAAACATGCACCTCCTCATCTTGTCCACATCAGCCCAAAGGAACTTCTCGGCATGTGCTACCATCTCAGGAAGGCATCTGCTGCACCTTGTTCCCCAAAGTGCCCCAGTGGAGAAGGAAACGTAAGGTGAATGGGGGGTTCTTGGCATCTGCTGAACATCAAACAGCAGCAAAACTGCTTTGATCCCATTGAGTTTCAACTGCAACTCAGCACTTGCGTGCCCACCAAGAAGACAACAGTGCCATGTCTAGTCCATGTCTGGCTAAAAAAGCTTGAAAGCTTATTGCAAAATGAAACCAACTGCAAAAGCCTCAAGATGGTTCAGGCTCATGGTAATAGTTGGTCTTAGGAAATTCTTGGGCTTGGACACCACAACTACTCCTAATAGGAAGAAGCTTCTGAGCTGCTGTGAGAGCACAAACATAACCTCTGGAGCGGTCATAGGGGAGAAACAAAACTGTTCTGGGTTGAAAAAGATACAGTCCTACGGATTGATGGAGCGGAACACGAATTTGCTGACAATGATCTAGCAGAGCATGTGGGGTCTACCTCAGAGATCTCTCATTCTGGAAAACCCTGTTCCTGGGATCTGCTTTACTGTGTCCACATGCTGCATCAGAGTCTACCCATGAAAGTATCAGCTGTGCTCATCATTACCCAAGTCCTATAAACCCCAAAATAAGTGTCTCTCCAGTGGGACTGTCTTCTGATGTAGGTGCTTTCTCCTGCGGGGTTTTGCAGGAGCCATTAGCTAACGTGAAATGAAAACAGAGAAGGCGTCTAAGCCAGCATCTAGCAAGGCAACACTAAGTCAAGCTTTCAGTGACACAGTGATGGGATATAGATAGGGCTGGTGGGTCTGCTACAAGTCTAAGCTGAAGACTGATCAAACTTAAAAATATTCCTCAGGGCCTCTCCCTCAGGGACTTAGTTGCTTCCTGGGTATTTTGCCTCTTGAAAGGTTTAGTGTGAGGAGTAATTGCCTGTAAAATACTAATGAGTCCAAGTGTAATTGATGGCTGGGAATTGAGTTAAACCTCTCCAGTGCATCATCGCACCTCCCTCTCCCAGAAGGGGATTATCTGGCTGCATTCAGATGGCTGCTTTGTTTCCCAAACACGGTGTTTTTCTTATCAGAGCAGAGCAGATGATGACTGCAGTGTGTGGATACTGATGTAGATAGTGCCAGACGGATGCCCAAGTCCTCTGCCATGCTCCCAAGATTTGCAGAAAAAACATTAAGAGTCCTGGAGGCTTTCTGAGCTCACCCAGATTTGAATAGCAAATGCAAGTTGTCGCAGTTGGGGTGGACGCACGACAGAGTCAAGACCAGTGTGCAAGTGGTCAAAGAAGATAGCTTATTAATGCAGCTAGCTCCTTTTTATACCCTTTATGCACAGCGGTGTCCTTATTTTATTGGTACAACACATATGTAAACAAGTGGCCACTGGCATTTCAGCTTCATACGCCCCTTGCTCATCTCTTACCAAGTTTCTCCCAGCACGGTCAGTTGTTTACATTCTTCAGATAGCTCTGACTCCTTGTTTTCATGGATACACTTTACTCTGTCCAAGGTTAGACTCTTCTGCTTCAGTCAAAAGGTCTATGGACTCGCCACAGGGCCCCACAGCAAGTAGCAAAGAGGCAGAAGGACTCCAAGCTCTGGGTCTTCCTTGGATCCATCATCCTGGGGTTTGTATCATTCTTGGTAATTCCCTGTGGACAGAGGACGGGAAAGTGAACTGGGAATCTTTATGCTAAAAGCACTGGCTGAAGAACATCTGCGCTAGGACATATTCTTTCTTCACTGGACCAGCACAGCAGAGGATTCCAGCATGATAGGAACAGAAATGCTTATGGTTTCTTCTGTCTTTGTAGGACAACAGGAGACAATATAATAAGAGCAGTTTGGACAGGCTTGCTGCCTGTCCATATTTCTTTTCTTGCCACCATGACCGTGTTTTGCTACGCAAGAACTGACTCAAAACTGCCAGCAGGCTCTGCACAGGGCTTTTAGAGTTAGCAAAAATAGTGCTGGGTATCTGTGAGGTGATCACAGCTGAAGCAGAAATGGACAGTAAATGCAGTCAGGGAGTGGGTTTCTAAGCCTTTATTTAGGAGTGATGACTTCTGCTGGCAAATCTCACAGGGTACTGCAAAGTATCTGTATTAAGGAAGTACCATCATCTTTGCTGATAACACACTCCCACCCCCGCATGCACAGAGGAGTGATGCAATTCATCTGAGATCATGAGACATCCGCATTTGAGCTGGGAACAGAGCCCGGATCTTGTGAGTGCTAAAAACATTTGCTTTAACCACTCAGCTTTCCCCTTTTGCTTAGTGGAAGCTTTGAGTTGTTTGAGCTTCACTGCATTAAATCAACCCATAACGAGTCCAGAGTGAAACAGGTTACTCAGAGGGGTGGTGATGCCCCACACCTAGAAACATTCCAGGTTGGTTGGGCAGCCTTATCTAGTTGGACATGTCCGTGCTCACTATAGGGGTGTTGGACTAGATGAGCTTTGAAGGTGCCTTCCAACCCTATGGAAGCAAAGGCTGAGATACTTGGCCCTGACCTGATGCTTAAGCACAAACGAGGTGATGCCAGGTCTTCAGCCAACTAGAATCAGCCACTGAATAATGCAGCAAGAAAAATGTGACATTTCTGCTATTGAGCCAGAGACAAGGCAAATCACAGCACAGGGACATCCACGAGGGCTTAAACTTCCCTGCTGCATTGCCCCCTGTGCTGTGACTGTGTTGGATTTCTGGGTCATGCACTGAGGGGACTGGCTGGCTGGTGGTTGATGTGTCACGGTGAAGCGCACGGTTAAGAGCCTGAACTGTTTCTTTCCTGGTCAGCTGCTGATGAATGTTTCTGAACAGTGCAGAAAGCCTGGCAGCGACACAGAAACCTTCACTGCACCTTGAAGACATTTAAACCAGCATATCTGACTTTAATGGGAATGACAGGATTTTACTGGTCCTCTCCCCCATCTCTCTCACCTTAGTACTGCTTCACATGGTGTGTTGAACCAGGATTTCTCAGCCTGTTGTCCCAAGCAGTCACTGCACCTACATTCTTGGACAGATACACATCCATATTCAAACCAGTCCAGACAAGACATCTCAAGCCACACGGGGTTTTTCTGGGAAACCAGAGACATAATTTGCAGGTTCTCACAGAATGTGGTGACTCTCAGATGATTCTTCTGATGCTTTGAAGGAAAAGGCACACCTGGAGCTCTTTCATGTTCCCATGCTCCCCAAACCCTTGCTCACCCAACGTGGCCCTGAGTAGATACAGAGGCGATGGTTCAAGTGAGGTGGGTGCCTTGGGTGAGCGTTTGTCTGTGGTACAGGATTTCTGACTGATGTTCACAAAGATGTCTCATATCACTTTACCAGGAGGGACTCAGACTCTTGTGAAAGTCAAGCTGTAGTACTCAAAGCGACATAAGGAGCACACACCCATCACAGGTTTTCCTTGTTTAATTGCAGCGGGACATTTTTCAATTGATTTATCGAGCAGTGAAGGAATCACCTCATACCTGTAAGACTCCCCCACTAATTGAAGAAGGATTTAGAAACTAATTTTAAGACAAAAACTTAGAGAGAACTGCAGCTGTTGAAAACCTGATTATTTCAGTTCTGGCACAAACCTAGAAACATCGAAAGCAACTTTAAAAATTGTGAGTATCTTAAATAACTCCCCTGAGCAGAACCTCAGATCAAATCTTTGTGTTGACTGCAAATGAAACATCAGAGGGGTTGTGGTACCAGGAAAAGTTGTAGCTTGTGCTGTAATTTATCATGTTCTGGGGTTTGTTTAAGGGTGTTTTGGTGACCCAGCAAGGTGAAGTCAAATCAACTCTCCAGGACATCTGCTTGTCTCACATCAACATTTCCACTTTCTCATCTGTGAAATGCTGAGGGTGACAGAGCACGGGAATGGGCTGCCCAGGGGGGTTGTGGAGTCTCATCCCACCTCCAAAATGAACCAGCAGAGACTCATTCCCTTGATAGCTTAGAAGGAAACAGTTTGAGATGTTGGCAGAAAACAGTAAAAAACCCAAAACAAACTAATTTAATTACCTGAATTACAAGCAAGTGACAAAGGGGAGAAGATAGTGGTGTCAACACCAGCTTATTTAACCATTCTGCAGCCAAGAAGGAGCAGGGCCCTTCAGCTCCATAGCACCAGCCTCACCAAGAACTTGGGCAAACCACTATTAACCATGGGGAAGATGAGCGGCAAACCCATTATGGGCTTTCAGAAAGGGTGACCATGACCACCACAAAGCACAGGAGAAGCTCTCAGGAAAATGGGGTGCCAGGAATGGGGTTGCAGCTGGGGAATGTGGTCAAGCTCGACACAGCTAGTCTGGTCTAGGTGGTCCTGCTCTGGCAGGGACATTGGACTAGATGATCTTTTGAGGTCCCTTCCAATCCCTGATGTTGTGATTCTGTGAGAGCCTGCTGCTTCCCATTGCTTGGGAAGGACTAGGCTTCAAGAGGCCAACACAGAGACTTCAAGCCACTCGGTGACAAGAATTTACACCAATGAGACCTCATGGGTCATGATAAAAGGGTTAGATCCTCTCTGTACTCCCACCATGTGCTTTGTGTCACCCAGCTGCTGCTGGCTGGTTAAGCTGGAGCACATGCATGCTCCATTTCTGATGAAGGAAGATGGGCTTGTGGTGACCTGGCTGTAACAGAGACAACTGAGTGGACCCATAGCCTGGTGGGTGGAGAAGCAGATGCAGCAGCACTTTCAAAGAGCTGTTTCAGCAACACTGTCCTGCCCAGAACCCCAGCCTAGCCCCAAAACATGAGGCAAAGCATGAGAGCTGCCATCTAAGCTTCAGTTACTGTCAAAAACTGTGTTAACATTGTCCCACTGGTGCTGATGTTTGAGCAAAGAGGGGATGCAATAGGCACTCCCTGCTGCCGCCCCTCACTTGGACCCAGTCTGGGTTCAGCCTCAACCTCCTGCCCAGCCTGAGCTTGGCAAGAGGAGGAATTCAGACTCTGCTGTCTTTCCACTCCTGTAAAACTTTAGTTTTGTACCTCTATCCAAAACTAAAAGAAGTCCATGAAGTCACGTTAGTTACATTCGCAGAGCTAGTGGGGCTAGAGTAGACCTCAAACTCTGCATCTTCCAGAGCTAATCCAGGCTCCCCTGCAGAGGAAATCTGACATAATGGAAAGCAGAAGGACCCTGTACTAGAGCGTTTTAGAGGGCACTGAGGTTTTTTTTTCCTCAAGGTCTAGCTCTGGGACTTCTCTGCGGAGCTGTTGTGCTGTCGGCATACGATTTGCTCTACTTGCCCTTTTGGTTTTAATAGGTCATTAATAATGCATCGCTGTATTTATTGCAGCTTGCGTTAATCTTCCGCTGTTACTTCTTGATCACTCGTTATTCTCTCTGTAGTACCAGGCAAGGCTCCAAAACCTAAACAATGGCAGTGCTGTTCCTACAGACTGAGCCACGAACCCGCCAGATTCAAGGCAGCTCTGCCGAGTGGGATCATTTGTCTTCCCACTGGAAGCTGGCAGAGCCCGCAGCACCCAGGAAAACGGGTACAGCTCTACATCCTCTCTGGCTCCATGATCAGACCTAACCAGGGCAATTTGGATCATCAGCTCTTTCGAGGCATCTGAGCCAGAAAACTGTAAAACAGCATTAATAAGCAGCTTCCTTAATCCTGGTCCTACAGCACTGGAGTAGAAACAGACTGTTGGGCCGGCTTTGGCCATCAGCTCAGCTCAGCAGCACAGGCCTGCTTGGAGGTTTCCACAATGCTCCAACAGCACTAACAATGCCTCCCTTGATGAACCCAGCATTCATGAAAACCTCTGCTTAGTTACCTCTTTATCCTGCAGCCAGCAGAGGTCTGTAGGTGCTTCAGTTTCTCACCCTACAGCACTCCTGTACACCTTCAGCTCAGCAGCCAGGCTTGGGCTTTTCATTACTGGTGTCCACGGGGAGCATCCTCAGGCCTTATCAAACCAGCACATAGCTGCTGAGCAGATCTGAAACAAAAGGCAACACTGAAGGAGCTGGGTGGTTGCCTCCCCTGGGGGTTACTGTGCTCATCCATAACACAGGGTGTCAGAGCCCTCTTTTGCCTGAGGGACTTACAACTCCCATCATAGGAAAATGCTTTTAATCCTGAAAAAGAGATAGTTGCAACCCTGCTTTGAGGCAGGATTTCTCTCTGCCCTTCTGGATGGGGCTGCGCAAACACTAGGAGAAAGGTTCCTCCGGTCTTCCAAGAAAGCACCAGTTTCCACTGGGTTCCCCTGGGAATGGAGCTGACCTCCTCCCTCCCTGATCCCTGTGAACAGGACATTACTTCCAGCAGCAGCAAGGACTTTCAGAGCAGGAAAATGAAAGTTTGCTGTCCTGGGCTGATGATCAAGGCATTCAGGAGGTTGGTTTCAAGCCCCTCAGAGCACTGCAGAGAGCCCAAAGCAGGTCTCCTGCATCCTCATTCTCAGTTGCTGCCCTAAACACCAGGCTCATGGGACATGGTTCTGTGGGAACCAGGAGACTGGTTCCCCTCTTCTTCCCTGGGATTAACTTTGAAAGAAGCCACATTTGCTTCCTTTTAGTTGTCCACCCCAGAGGTCAAGACTGCAACATTCAATGCTGAAAGCTTCAAATCACTTTTTGGATCGCAGCCCTTACGAGTGATGCTCACAAATTCTCCTGTCTGACCTAATCCCAGAGAAAGGCTTTGGCTTGATTTGCCTGACCAGCCAGACCCAAGAGCATGGCCTGGTCACCGCAGTCTGACCTTATGCTAAATGTCCCTGCAGTGTCACATGCCCTGTACTTGGCCAGACTCCTCAGCAGATGAGGGAGCTTCCAGAGTTCAGTACTTACTGGCAAGCTTCAAGAGGTCTGTCCAGAAAGGCTCCAAATGACTAAATGCCTCTTGGAGCTGCGTTGCTGCCACGGCTGGGTTACTGACCCACACAAGTGCAACAACATGGGAACCAAGGATTTAGCAAAACAAACTTTCTGCTCCCTGTTTTCTAACATTTAGCTTTGCTTTTGAGATGAAAGCAGCACTAATTCCTGTTTGGATCCATTCTCATTGCCTGCTTTAGGGTTTTTTGAACTTTTACTGACAAGAAGCAGCTTTCTATCGCTGTTTATGAAGGCTGAGCAGAGCTCACTTTCCAACTGCTGAGCAAATACAGGCTGATTTCAAGCATTGCACCAAAAGGATTTGTCACCCCTATCCTACAGGTCGCAAATCTAGATCAGCAAGTGGGCGCTTTGTACCATACAAGGAGGACAAAACCCACTACACACGCCCTGCTTGCCAAAGCACACTTGGCCAGAAGATGAGGATCACTGCCTACCTTTCTAGATGAGTAACTCCTGAGTTCCTCCATTACCATTTTAAAGAAGCCTCTTCCTCAGTTTCCCACCTGCATGTGCTAACTAGCCTGCTCCTGGAGTGCACATCCATCACAGCCTTTAGCTTTCTGGATAGATCACTGGCTATTACTAAAGGAGATAACACAGTGAAAACCAAGCAGTTTTGGATGGTACCTTTTCTTCTCTCATTGCTCCAATATTTTTGTAGTCTTGGGGTATCCTGGCAACCTGCAATGCAGCAGATCATTAAGAGAAGGGATGGTTCCCGAAGAAGCAGCACACAAACACAAACGAGAGGAAAACACCACAAGATTTGATTGTTCAGTGTTAGTTACAGGTTCTGCCTGGTGCGATCCATGTCTATAAATATGTGAAGGGTGGGTGTCAGGAGGATGGAGCCAGGTTCTTCTCCATGTCATCTAGTGATAGGACAAGGGGCAATGGGTGTAAGCTGGAACATAGGAGGTTCCATATAACTATCAGAAGGAACTTCTTCCCAGTGATGGTGACAGAGCTCTGGAACAGGCTGCCCAGGGGAGTTGTGAGTCTCCTTCACTGGAGACGTTTAAAACCCGCCTGGATGCGCTCCTGTGCAACTTGGTCTAGATGATCCTCCGCTGGCAGGGGGATTGTACTGGATGATCTTTTGAGTTCCTTTCCAAACCCTAATGATTCTATGATATACCAGCAAGGCACAAAGATAAATACTCTGTATTTACTCATTCACATTTAATGGTTTGATTTAATATGAAAATGGAAGGGCCGCTGGGGACAATTAAACAGGCTAAATCAGTCAATAGGTAGATGCAAAGAAAGGAAGAAAGCCAAAAAGAAAGAAAAATCTGTGATTTAAAAACGATGTCACATGTACAGTGGGTCCCTTCTCTGGGACTTGGGAAATTCTGACTATATTCTTTCAGAACAAGCGATGAAGACTTGTTGATTAAAGCCATCTTCCAGCGAGTGCAGGTACTGGGCGTGAGACCTGATAAAATGAATTTGGAAGCTTTTTTTGGTTTTCCTTAGATAACAAGCCAGAGCCCTACTAAATCCTGTCTTCAGTAAATTGCAAAGGTTGCAGCTGAGGACTCAGCGGTGAAACTGCTTGCAGCTGATATAATCGGTGGGAGGTTTATAACAAGCCATTTAAAGTAGAGGAGAGACTGGAGAAAGACAAGTGTATTGCTGCTCTGACCACTGATCTATGGCTCTTTATGCAGGCACACCCTGCTTCCCTGAATGTTAACGAAAAGAGGAGGAAACACTGGAGAAGACCTTCATACAATTTGGAAAGTGACACTTTTATAGCAAGAAATAAGAAAGTGAGATTCTGAATGCAGACAGAAACAGCCAAGTACCTGGGGAAATACAGAGGCTGAAACAGCACTGAGCCTTGCAGCGTTACTCAAGACTTGTCCAGAGATTTCTGGGTAAGCTCTGGAAAGAGAATCAGTGCAAAGGATTGCCAAGACGTGAAACCACTCAATGGCACAAAGAGTTGTATTGACCTCATGTCTTGTCTTGGCAAATGAAACCAATCACCAAATCTGAGGATCCTACCCCGTAATGGGCTGTTTTCACTCAGGACTAAAACAAGATGTATTTTTTTGACTTTTCAGTGTAGTTTCTGCAATTTTATTCTTCTAGCCAGCTGAGGCAAAGCAGTTCTTCTTTCTTACTCCTGAAAGACAAAGATCGGAAACAACGGCAGTGCTGAGCTCTTAGCAAGTAGAGTAGTGCACGTCTGTTGCACTCTTAACGCCTCCTAAGCTTGGTGTCACATAGCCCTGGAAGCTCCAATAATTGCAGCTCATTTATTACTAATGAGAAGTCGTTTCAAAGGTGTGACAACCTGAGAGAGGGTGGTTGAAGGGAGCTGGTGGTTGAAGCGTCATCTTTTCTAAATATCCTTGGAGCTATGACTATGTATGTGTGAGGATGGCTGTGGTGAGGTGAATCCTTCCCTGCCTTTAACTGCTTGAGCTTGCACTGAGTAACTATGATCAGATTTCCAAATTAAGGCATTCAAAGCAGCATTTAAACACCTCTGCTCTGGGATAGACCCACTGCTTTTACCAGCTCATCAGTTTTTACTCAGGCAAAAGTTCTGCTGACCTTGAGGGCAGCTTTGCTGAGCAGCAGGATGAACACGGAGGCAACTTCCATCTCTGTTAATGCTGCAAGGCTGAGAGAATAGCTCCTTCACGTTCCCTTCAATTACACCAAAGTGTGTAAAAAGAAGAGTTTAATTTCTTTGACACACACTGCTTCAGTTGCTGGCCTGACAAGTTGTTTCTCAGCGAAGCTCTCTAAAATACTATTGATTTTGGCAGAATGGCTAACATGAGCTCCTCTCTGCTTCTTATCGTCTTTGATAGTCAGATGGGCTTTGGAATCGCAGGGTTTTCACTGGCAATTTCAATAAAGGGCACTGCTTGTTTCACAGTTTAGGTCCAATTTTGTTTTGTCAAAGGATACAACTGTCCTCTTTTGCCACTTCAAATAAGAGAAGTCTCATTGCCTTGCCTTCTTCAGCTTCTCCAGTGAATTATGGCTGATGTCATTTTTTGACAATGTTCTATATGTAAAGAGACTCTGTGCCCAGCTGTGGCTCCCATATCTGAAGAGCAAAGGTGAATTCATTGTTCACTATCTCATAAAATCCTTTTATCTCTAGTAGAACAAGGACAGATAAAAAATCGCTCTCTACTCTTTCATGTGTTTTAAGTTTTGATGTCCTTGCAGAGGTGCAGTTACTCTTGTGAGAATACCAAAGCTGAAATATCTTGCAAGAATAGAGGACAGAACTGGACCACTCATCTGACATCTTTGTGTAAATGTGTAGGAGTGACAAACGGTGGAATCCGAGTTTGATTTTGTGATGGGGATTTGTTTTACTTTATACTGTCTTTACAGGATGTCTTTTATAACTGTAAAAGGAGAAAGAGTTTACTGAGAAATGCTCTGCAGTACAGGACCGAGTGATCTATGTGCTCTTCAGTAGAGGTTTCTTGTAGGTTCACTCGGATGAGAGTTGTCTCCTCTTCTGTAGGAACCAACTGTCTTCCTCTCTTACATTTTTCCTGTAGAATGACAGATTTGGCATCATGATGAAAACACAGGCTCCAGAAAGAAAAGAAGCAGCAAAAGACAGCAAGACCATGATCTCAGATTTGTATAATCTAAGAAGCCAAGCAGTCTTGTCATCTATCTCTCAGTATGAGTAAGGACGAAAGAACATGGATCTTTGGTACTAGTCAACTACACCAGTGTGAAGAAATATTACTCCTCAACTTTCAGTCTTTAGTTGAACTTGTAGGAGCTCAGCTGGGTATCTCACAGTTATTAGGACAGATGCTGGCTGGTTGGTAGGTACACGTGAATCAAAGCAAAGGCAACAGGCGTGAACCTATGCAAATCCTTTACGGATGAGACCTGAAGTCCATGACGTCTTAAAGTAAATTAAACACTCTAAGGACAGTGGGTCTGCATTTTTTATAATTCTTTGATATACTTAGCATGACATTTATTTGTCTCCATTCTGATTTCGTAGCTCATTTATTTCACAGGAAGTCAAGTAACTCGTGAAGCACTTATCAGCCTCAGGTCGAGCTGGAGAACGGCGCACTGGGGAGCAATGATGGCATCTTGCCCTCCTGGCAAACCCTACCTGAACCAATCTGCCATACTTTTAACCGAGTGAGTAACAAAAAGCGGCACTAGCGTTTCGCTGAACAAAGACTCTGCTTTCACTGACTCTCATTGTGGTTTGATTTATTGATGAGCACAACGGAGCGCTTTCCAAGGACGAGACAGGAAACTCTATAGGAGCCACGGCAGCATTAGTGTTTAACAGACCGCAAACATCACACAACAGCAATGTTCCAGTAACAACACTCTTCAGCTATAAAGCAATATCATGGTGAGCAACGGCTTACGATACTGGAACGAGTAGATAAAGCTCTTTTGTGGTTTTAGGAGTTAGGGGGGTCGTAGGGTGGATGTAACATTTCCATTTATTCTAACTTTTTAATTTGGAACCTACCATGAAACTGTTGTATATTGTAGCACATCTGCAGCCACTTAGAACTTTATAGCTGCAATTACTTTTCATTCCTTAGACATCTCTCACTTCCCTGCAACAGTGGCGATACAACCAAGATCACCTTGTTTATAGCGGCTATTAATATTATGAAGACTGTAGGAATTCTGGGTGTGATGCCAGTTGCACACACATGTCACAGCTATTTACTTTCTGCGCTTCCAGTACTGTGTATACTGCCAGTACTGCGTCCGCCTTGGGTGTAACTTCAAAGTCACTTTGTTTACCCCACAAAAGGGCACTGAAAATGTTTAAGGACTGCATTAAAATATACATCAAACTAAACGCTTTACACACAGTTTCGTAAAGCCTTCTTTCTAACACAGAATGGCATAATAGCAAAAGTAAAAGGATAAATAAATTCAATTATTTACAACATTCCAGGCCAGGTATTAGACACTGTAATGGGTGTCTCCTTCTGCAGCGGTTCCAGGAATTGTAGGGCGAACGTTTTTTTGCTAATCACCTTTTGCATTTACTCTCTTTACTACTCGTTTGTAAGCCATTAATGGGTATATGAAGGAAAAAAGTAGCCCCACAAGAATCTGCTTTGGAAAAGATAATCTGAGATCATCTAAGTTCACGTGCCATTAGCGTGGAATTGTCCTCTGTAGCATCGTTTAAGGATCTTTATTCAGTCTAATGTTAGGTAACTCAAGCACAGAACTACTTTTCTGTTTCTCCACAGGTCCCACCACTAACTAGCCAGATAGTTTAACAAGAAAGAAGAAGCTTTTTTCATTTTCATTCTATTGATTTTAACCTATCGTCTTGGATGACCTGCAGCTTCTTCCCTTTATGTGTGCTTAAATAAACAACTTTTCAATTATATTGTTGCAAACAGGGAACATAAAGCTGGAGATAGTCTAGTTTTGTGGATTTTTTTTTAAATGCCATTAGAGCTCAGTTCTTTTCCTGTTATTCGAAAAGTCAAGTAAAATTCTATTCACTTGTATGTGTGT
>JAOXOE010030065.1:0-13555 GCA_028565055.1 Phoeniculus purpureus | reverse complement strand
CAACACGTGAGCAAAGCCCCAAACCAAGAAAACCTGACACATGGAATTATAGAATCATAGGATGGTTTGAGTCGGAAGGGATTATCTAGTTCCAGCCCCCCTGCCAAGGTAAACTACTAGCCCTGGTATAAAGTATCCCTCCCTCCCTCCCAGATTTCTCACTAATATCACTTCAGTACCTCAGTAGTGAAAAATTATTCTACCCTAATCAGCTAATAGTTGCATCACAGATTCTTGTCCATAGACCTGTCTCACTGGGTAACAATGAGCAGAAAGTTCACGATAAACACAGAGCTGAATTTTCTGTTAGCTGCGGGTATAAATCTTAGGGTTCAATCAATCTAATTCTGAATATCTCTTTTCCAGTAAATTTCTCATTTTATTTGTCTAGATTTTAAACCAGCTGCCCACAAGTAAGGATGTGAAAGTTGACTTCCTTCCTCTTTAAATGAAAACCAGACAGGCCTTTTGGTTCGTGAAGAAATAATATGACTCACACATTGTTTTGTAAAACTACTCTATGGGCAGCAATAAGATTTAGAGATGCTGAGAAGGACAGAAAAGTCATTGAAAGCAAGATTATTCTCGCTAGCTCCATGACCCATCAACACCTATCTCTGTGTTCCCTACAAGGGATTTGGTTTTGTCTCAGGAGGAGAGAAGAAATAATAAGAATAGGGATCATCACTTTTCCAAAATATTTAAATAATGAACAAAAAATATTTCAAGAAAAGCTTTGGTGACCAGTTACAACACCAGGATGTCAGATAACAGATGTCACTTCTAGGTTCTGCCAAGGACTTTTTGAGTGACCTTGCTTTAAAGAAGTCAAAATCTCTCTGGCCTCCAAGTCTACATGTTAATCAGGGATAACAGTAATAGCATCCTTGTGAATGCCTAGAGATATTTCCTTAGCATAACAGTTGTCTCCTACTGAGTCCACATCAGGTGTGTGTGACATTACTGGCCTCTGATCTGTGCTGACGCTGCTGTTTGGTGTCAGTAACTGTGACCCTATGATGATGCAATAGCTGCTCAACAGTTTTCTGGACAATACACCACCTAATGCAGATCCAGCCAACTTTGTAAACTTATTCAATCCCAAACGAAAGAGTGTCTGAGCATATCTAATCTACCCTTCTTCAGGTGGACAACTGCTTGTGGAAGAAAGAAATACTGATGTATAAGGAGGCTAAGAAATGGTTTCTCATAAGATCTTAGACATTTAAGTTAGATGTAAGTGGTTATTAAATGTCTAAGCTGAAACTGCAAGTCTTGACACGCCATCTGTGATGAGCAATGTCCCTCAGGGGTCTACAATGGGACCAGTGCTGTTTAATACCCTCATCAGTCACACAGACACTGGGATTGAGTGCACCCTCAGCAAATTTGCAATTACATCAAGCTGAACAGTGGAACCAACAAGCCTGAGGGACAGGATGCCATCCAGACAGAACTTGACAAGCTGGAGAAGGAGGCCCACCTCACGATGTTCATCAAGGCCAGGTGCAGGGTCCTGCACATGAGTCAGGTCAACCCTTGGTAGCAATACAACTTGGCAAATTCTTTGGTTGACAGCAGCTGGGCAGAGAAGGACTTGGCTGTACTAGAGGATGAAAGACTAGACTCCACTTTTGTGAGTCCCCATCTGTCTCCAATATTGTGGCCAGCTCTTGAGTCCTCAGCACAGGAAAGACATGGATCTGTTGAAGTGTGTCCAGAGGTGGGCTGAAAAAATGATCAGGGGGATGGAACTCCAGTGAGGGCACACTAAGAGAGTTAGGGTTGTTTAGCCTAGAGAAGAGAAGGCACCAAGGGAGACCTTATTGTGGCTTTCCAGTACTTACAGGCAGCTTATAAGAAAGATGGGGACAGTTTGTTTAGCAGGGTCTGTTGTGACAGGACAAGGGGTGATGGCTTTAAACTAAAAGAAGATAAAATTTAGACTAGATGTAAGGAAACAAAGTTTTACAATGAGGGTAGTGTAACACTAAGGCAGGGTGCCCAGAGGGGTGGTAGATGCCTCATCCCTGGAAATATTCAAGTTCAGGTTGCTGCTCAGGCAGAGTTTGATCAGCTTGATCTATTTAAAGACGTTTCTGCTCATTGGAGGGGAGACAGGACTAGATAACTTTAAAGGTCCTTTCCAACCCAGACTAGCTTTCCTGCTGTATGAACCCACATATTTGTCACCAAAGTCCTTCAGCACACTGTGTGTTGTTTGTGCATGACCCAAAGTCACCAAAAACTGCTCTGTGACCCATGTCCTACAGTATCTACAGTGCCACTGTGCACACTTCCTGGTGTGCATGTCACGTGGACACACTGCATATGCCAACAGGAGCGAGCTCTGCAGACCTTATCACAGCAGCTGCTCTTTCACTTAGAGGAAATGCCCTGTTATGCAATGACTTACAAACACAGAAGATAAGAAAAACCTGCCCCTAGATCCAAGCAAGTGCAAACCCACCTTTGCCACTTCTCAGAGATGAGCTAAACCAGGAAGGGGAGGCCACGCTGCAGTAGAGGTGTCCCTGAATGAGTCACACTGCATGTGCCATAAGTGATATTCCTACCATTCAAGTGTCAGAAAGAGTCTGTGTGACTCTCTAGTCAATGGGTCACACAGACTCTCTAGTCAATGGGTCCTGCCAGGAAGGACACTTAAGTTCCCAAACCCGCTCTGGGTACAATAATAATAAATAATCAATCCCAACACAAACACACACAGAAATTAATCACACTTTATTACATAACTGGGCTGAGCCGCTACCTAATTTCCTCAGTAGTTTGGAAGTAGGAATATGTTTTAATTCAGGAAAAAGAACAAATCGATCTGTCATGTCACAAATTTTAGAATCACGTTCCCTGGATCTGGGGAAATCGGGGGAGTCAGCCTAACTGAAGTGCTAGAGATGAGGCTCACGCAGCACAGCCCAGCCCAGCCATTCTTATGCTTACCTAGCCTCATGCTATGCTTGCTGGTTATCAGAATCTACTCACATTTGACTATCAGTATGAACTCGTTTCAGTGTCTGACTCCACACACATCCCTTCTGTGGCATCCACTACACATAGACGGTACCTTGGCATTGCAAGTTTGAGTGCCACAAGTCTTTGCTTATATTTGGAGCTACCACTTAGACACTACTTCATGTGCACATCTGCAAAATGGACCCTGTTAGTCTGTGAAGACACTAAGCTGGAAGCCTAGACATCATGTAGAGGGAGAATGGTGTTCCTGAGGAACATGTTGAATGGAACCCTTGCTCAGTGGGAGTTACCCAGAGGCAGTCAATGGGAAATATTTAAGGACCACCCTACGATCTCTGGGGTGTAGACACACTGAGGGAGTGGGGCTGTTTAGTCTGAGGAAGAGGAGGCTCAAGGAAAACCTTGAAGGAGGTTGTAGAGAGTTGGGTATTGGTCTCTTCTCACAAGTAATCATTACTTGTGATTACTGATAGGACAAGACTAAATGGCCTCAAGTTGTGCCATTTAGGTTAGACATTAGGAAAAATCTCTTAATGGTCATCAAGCTTTGGAACAGGCTGCCCAGGGAAGTGGTTGAGTCACTATCCCTGCATGCATATAAAAGTCATGTAGACACGATACTTAAGGACATGGCTTAGTAATGGTGTAGGTAGAGTTAGGTTAACAGTTGGACTTCATGAACCTAAAGTATTTTCCAACCTAAATGATTCTATCCTTCTACATTCAACTCTCTGTGGTATTTTAGCTTTGAAAGTTACACAGGTTTTGTAACCTCCTTCCTTACCCAACTTCTATCTAGAAAGGATATTTTGAATCCTACCCATCATACAAGCTTGTCTTGAGAGAGAACCAGCTAGCTAAATAGAAATAGTCTGATGAAAACTTAATTAAAGTAGATGGAGGAAATTCTATTGCACATCCTACTCTGGGAATAGAGGAACTTTACGGAGTTTGAGTTTTTGTAAACCTAAGGGATTTTTAAACTCCCCAAGGACTTGCAAAATGAATTTGGTCTCTTTTTACTCTGTCATTTAAACTCATTGTTTGTTTTATTTCATATAAGGATAATTCAATTTTTAAAAAACCACAAAAAATGTTTTTCTAGCTACAATCATGTGCAATGTATTAAGGACAGAACAGCCTCCAAGTCCATGGTTTGGCACAGCCTCAGTCCTGAAGAGACATACTTACAAAAACTGGGGTGTTTTTTTTCTATCTCTTTTCTCTGCTGCTTTCCCAGACTGTCTCTCTTTTTCACACAGTCAGCTCTCTGCTTCTTTACTCACCGTTTTTTCCCCCACATATACTTCTGTCTTCTCCCTTTTCCGTAGTCACTCTTAAAGAGATAAGTAAGATGTGCTTTCAGTAACGCTGGAGTCATCAAAAGTTGTAATGTATAATATTTCAACAGGTTTAAAATCTGTTGGAATGTTTTAGTCCACATCTAATAAGAACAGGATGTCGGTGGATTGGTTCCAGCCCTCTCTCCTGTGAGTTTCTTGCGTTCAGAAGCATGGCATTTTGAACGCCATCAGGACAGATCACTCAAATTAAAAGTGGAATTTTTTGGGGTGCTTCCTCTTGCATTCACTCATAGTGAGTATGCCAGTGTGTGAAACGATGACAGAATGGAACAGAGTACAATGTTAATATTAACTAAATACATAAAAAATTAAAGAGTTGTGAAGGATTCAGAGGTCAGAAATATTTTTAACAAATTTGAGACAGCTATAAGGAGTTAATGGGGAATTCTTTAATTAAAAAAAATGCAAGCAGGTGCTTACCAGGAAAACACTGGGCACAAATGCTAAATATTCTCTTTCTCAGAGACCGAGTTCACGCAGCTACTCCAATGAAACAGCCCAACAACCCAGGCCCACCAACCACTGACACCAAGAGGAACTTTTAATACAACTTCTATTGTTATGCTACATCATTCTGCACACCATTAATAGTGTCACACACCTCACATCTTACACATCCTCCCATAATAGCATCTTAAATTGTAGGAGGTCTGTCTGATATTATTTATTCTGGGCCACCAAAGGAACATCATAATATTTTTGCAAAGGGTTGAGCAAAAGCCACTGGTTTGCTAACTGGCTTCCTCCCTCCGAGACAGGTAAGTCAAAGACCAACAGCACCTTCCAAGCTGAAGTATGAGGTAAGGCAACTTCCAAAGAATAGTAAATCATGTGCTGTCAGAGGTCACACTTTTTACACAGGGGCACTCTCATACCAGACAGTGTTGAACTTAATCTGCACAGAGAATGGAGTTTATCGGTTCCCTCTTGTGTCGCAAAACACAGGGCAGTTCGCAGGCTGCAGGAAGTCAGATCTCCATATTTTTAAAGACTGCTTTACCAGACTGTAGAATAAAATCCTTTTCTTACTTACTGATGCAGCACCTCATGCCTACCTGATCAGCAGAACATCAGAAGGGTTCCATTATTGACAGCTCTGCACTGGCTCTAATCTCCAGACAAATAAAAAGGAGGAGTGAATTCATTTCAGACACATTGTACGTGTATGTTTAGACACACTTATTGCATCAGAGCTACTTCCAGAAACCAAGCAAGTAGATTCTGGATCTGAACGTACCTTTTTATTGCATGTTTAAGAAGTCTGACAACACAGGTCAATCTATCCTCAGCTTAAAGTATTTTATAGCATCATGACAAAATCACTCTTAATGACAGCAGCCTTAGCCTTCGCATCAGCCTATTACTGTGTTGCCTGGAAGTCCTAGACAGAAACCAGGATTCTGCCTGTCCAGATGCTGCAAATGGGATGTCATGAAGAAGGTCAGTATCAAGTGGGATTATTAAAGTAGCTGTAACCAGAACCACTGCTTAAAGGAAAGTTATGGACAAATCTGGACCATATTCAGACTAGCTGCTCTGGCCACTTCTCTGGTAGCTGCTTAGTCTGTATTCTTGAAACCCTTGGTTGCTCACTCTGATTGACTTTAAACTGGAGCCCCTTTTCCCATCAGAACCTCAAGACACAGCATCAACAGAAACAATAGAGGAGGAGAAAAGGATGTTTTTCTACTTTAGAAAATATTAACTGAGCACAGGATAAGGATAGAGCCTGCATCAAAAATGCAAGGAATGGCTCTTTTACGTATTGCAAGCAGCAAACTACATCTGAAAGGTTCTCTCTTTTTCTCTGGAAGCAAAGGGGAGGCAAACAAATAGTAAAACGAAAATGAACAAAACAGGAAGAACTTTAAAAAAAAAAGACATCACGGAATAATTAGACTCTGTCTCTTAAATAGTTAATGACCATCTTGCATTGGTGCACTTGCACAAGCTCAAAACACTTCATTATTGAGAAATAAACACAGATTATTTCCTTTACAAATATGACAGCCAGAACGTTTCTGTGTTACTTCATAGGAGGTTCCTTTCCTTTAAAAAATGACACAACTCCAGCAATAAAACAATAGTTTTGTTAACTAATTACCCAATCTCACATGCAAAGTAACAAGCCTTGTGATATGCTCTTCTTGCTCCATAAACACTCCTACAAATTAAAATCTTTTGACGATAAATATCTGAAGGGTGACTGCAGCGAGGACGGTGTCTGACTGTTTTCAGCTGTGCCCAGTGACAGGACAAGGAACAATGGGCACAAGCCGGAACACATAAAGTTTCATTTAGAAATAAGGAAAAGCTTCTTTACAGTGAGAGTCACAAAGCCCTGGAACAGGCTGCCCAGAGAAAATGTGGAGTCTCCTGCTCTGGAGATACTCAAATCCCACCTGGATGCAGCCCTGTGTAATGTGCTTTAGGTAGCCCTGCTTTCGCAGGGAGGTGGACTTGATGCTCTCTGGAGATCCTCTCCATATCCAATGATTCAACGATTCTGTCATAAAGAAGAAGTATCTCCCACCCCTCAGGTGAATATGTGTTAGTTCTGCAGTACTTCTGGCTACAACGAATCTACATAAAAGACTTGAGGTGATGGCACAGAGTCCACAAAACACACTCCAAAGTGCTCGTAGTGTGAATTCTTCCGTAGCCACAGCTAGAAGGGACATGCAGCAGCTTGCAGCTTTGCTGTAGGGAAACCTGCAACACACATGCAAAATAATGAAAGAAAACAAACATTTGTAAGGACCTGATCTTGCAGGCTGTGAGTCACCATCAATGATTTCCATGGGAATGTTTGGGCTTAAAGAATGTGCTCTAGAGCTTTACCGAGTCAAAGCCAGAGAACTTCTCACAGCACCTGTGTTATTTCTCCTCATCCAAAACGACGAAGATGGTCTTTACTCAGCCATCCTAAGTAGCCCATGTGTCCCAGATTGCAAGTGACAACAACTTTACTTTTCACTTACAAGTGCATTTTTTCCTTTGTGCTTAAAGCCTTTAAGAAATCTCCTCGTGCACCTAACCCGAAGAGAACTCCTTGACACACTAGTATATTTCATAACGATTAAAGTGAGCACTTTGAGTATGTGATTTACCACGTGCTTTATCTGATTGCATTTGGTCTGCCTGACCTTTTAATCAGAAAAGGAAATAGATTTATCTGTGGCAAAACCATGACCCAAATACCAACACCGCCTTTCTTTCTGGAACCTACAAGAACTTTTTGTACCTATGTTTTACAACTGCATTATGAGTCATCTTCCTAGCATGGAGATGTCATCGTGTTTATAACACCATGCTTTCCTTTTTTGCACAAATTTCCGTTCTGGCTTCAACTGAACAGTCCTTAGACTTTTCCCATTGCTTCCTGTTTTAAATCTATGTTGCTGAGAACTCTCTGCTGACCTCTTAACCTCTTGCACTCATGTTTACTACATATTGCATAGTTGTCACTGAAATAAGTAAAATTTTCCTGGAAACTTTTTTAAGGCCATTGAAGTACTTTGGATCGCTGCCTGTTAGTAATCTTCCTACAAAGAATACTGCAAACCAGTGCTTGGCCAGTTGAACTGTGATTGTTTCTGCTGTTATTGGTGTTCTCAGATGACTAGGATGCTGTTGCAACAGGAGGTTCACAAGTACGAGAAGAAACAGGGCAGAACTCACAGCTGCCCCGATGATACAGGTTTTAAATTCTTTAACCAAAATGACACAAGACTTTCATCAATTAACAGTGTCCTAATCGTTCCCACAGACTAGACCAGAGTCAAACAGTCGGTTTTTAAGCGAGGGGTTTTTTACATAAACTAATACATTAACTCAATGTATTAGCTCTTACACATCTAGGTAGAAGATCTCAAACACAAGCGGCTATAATAATTACATTTAATACATTATACTGCCATCTGCTCTGAATCTGAAAATCATAGACAAAATTTGTATGTTCTTATGTTGTCATGGTGAAAAGGGTAATAAAGGTGCATGTTGAAAGATGTTGAATAAAAAGAGTTGAATAAAATGCACTCATGCCCAGTTACCTGCAAAGCCTCATCAAATAATTTATAGAATATATTGACATAGTTATCATAGAATAAATTGCAAAATTATTGTCTCAGTGGTTGCTTCACTTGCCACTGGTTTCTGTGGGAAAACCAGTTTAAGAAGCCTGGGTTTCTTCTTTCACCACATCAGTTTGTTGCCTCCCCAGCAATACTCACAGGATTGCTAGTGGGGCTCTGCAAGAAGGTGAATTGCTGAACGGATCTAAGCTAAAGGAACCCTGGAGAGGCTGACACATTGTAGTGCAGGGCTATGAACAAGAGATAAGCAGAACAGGTACATGCAAAGAGGCAAAACCCTTTGAACAGGCATTATCTTCACAATGAAACCTGAGTGCTGAAAATGCCTTCTGGTGGACGAGAATCAGCTATGGGGAGGTATGATGAACTCTGCTGCGAGTGAAGGAGAGAAGGTACCAAGTCTTTAGCAGTAGCTGTCACTTTCAAAGACAAGGCACGTTCATTAAAGAGGTTACAAACTCACTCCCCGCTCCAGTATCCACAAACCACATCTAAAAAAGTCCTCTCTCTCTTGTGATTGCTTGATTCTCCAGATGTCGTGATGTTGCTGTTTCACTGATGCTGCCATAACCTCACATGTTTTTCTTAACTGAAAAATGTGCTGAAGGTGAGGCTGGAATTAAAGGAAGTCCAGTCAAACTTCTCTGCATGTGAGAGATCCAGTGTCAGTTATCGCCCATGCAGACTTCCCCAAGCTGGGGTACTAGGTGAATTTCAAAGGTCCCTTCAAAACCAATGTGTTCGATGATTCTAAGCTGCTTATTCAGGCTTCATCTTCTGTCCTGGGTGAGACAGCTGCATCACCATGGTGAGTATAGTGTCCTCAAACCCAGTTCTATCAAAGTTTGTGGTTTGTGGATTTTATTTTTCAGATCTCTCACTATGAAGTATTTACACCTGGTCAAATCACTTTGACAGAATGATGTTAATGAGCAATCAGACATTCAGTTCTGCTGGAGGCTGGGATAGAGAGAGGAGCAAAAATTTCCAGTTGGAAGAAAAGTGACTGGTGGGCGACAAAAGCCTGATTAAGTCAGTCCCTTCACACCACTGGCAGCTGCCATTTCTAGGCTAGTTTCATGCTGACTAATAAAGCCAGATCAAAAACTTCAGTTACTCCTAACTGATGCTTTCCCAGTTCTGGGCCTTTCAGTTCAAGAGTGACCCAGAACTTCTGGAGAGAGTCCAGCGCAGAGCCACGAAGATGATGAAGGAAGTGGAGCACCTCCCTTATGAGGAAAGTCTGAGGGAACTGGGTCTCTTGAGCTTGGAGAAACAGACTGAGAGGTGACCTCATTAATGTTTATAAATATGTGAAGGGTGGGTGTCAGGAGGATGGAGCCAGGCTCATCTCAATTTCATCTAATGATAGGACAAAGGGAAATGGGTGTAAGCTGGAACTGAGGAGGTTCCACACCAATCTGAGAAGGCACTCCTTCACAGTGAGAGTGACAGAGCGCTGGAACAGACTGCCCAGGTGGGTTGTGGAGTCTCCTTCTCTGGAGAAGTTTAAAACCTGCCTAGATATGTTCTGTGCAATTGGTCTAGGTGGCCCTGCTGTGTAAGGGCGATTGGACTAGATCATCTTTGGAGGTCCCTTCCCTAATGTTTTGTGATTCTGTGATCTGTCACTCCCTAACAAGTAGATAAGGCAACTCAACTATGCCCTAGTCCAGGCAGCATCTGGATTTGGGGGTAAAAGATGAAAAAACCATAACCCCAAATTTCAAAAATATTGAGTTTGAGCTCTTGTTTTACAATGTTAAGCACAAAACAGTGAAAATACCCATTTAAGTTTCAACTTTTCATTTAAAATAGCAAATCTCCTTGAAATGCAAAATACCAGGTTTGAATGAGAGTTGCAAAAATATGGGGCAAGTTAGTCCCCTAGGACACGCATTTCCAAACTTTAATCAACTATGGAGAATCTGCTGTCTTATCGTATTGTCTTGGATTTCCCAAGCTCCTTTTTCCATCAAGCATGTTTCAGTAGCTGTCATATGTTCACTGATTTGGCAACCCCATTTGCTCTCTTTCAGACTAGTCCTGTATTGAGCAAACCTTGAGTTAAATCCAGGTCAGTTCATTCAAAACTCGGCTGTGCCAGAACTGGCTATTTTTAATGGCGATTTTAATTATTAATTAATTATTAATTATTCTACTGTTTGAGCTACCACACACGTGCTTTAAAAAACACTGCTTCATTTCAGGCTGTATTTTAGTTCACTGAGTAACGCAGCAACCTCTCTGAATCATTTATATCTTCAGGGAAAATTACCTGGCTGACATGTCAGTCTTTAATGTAGTTTTTCCAGGTCTTACTCCTTTCAACGGAAACGCAGGGCTATACTTTAGAATTCTGTGTAATACAAAGCAGCTGTGGCATTTGGTAACTTTGCTCGCATTACATAAGCAACTGCTCCTAAAGAGCACTTACTAAGGTGTAAGTTAGGTCTCAGGAATCCTGTCTCGCCATACCTAAAACAAAGGATTTATGTGTAATTGTGCCTTTTTGGAAGCTATTTCCAAGACTGATGAGCAGGCGATGCATTTTAGAAGGTCTCCTTGCAGACCTGTACTTTCCTGCACGCCAAGCTAAATGGCAGAAAGCACAAGAGCCAAAACTATTTCTTTTCCTGTAACTGGCCTTGGAGAAGTGTGCAATCACTTAGTAAGAACAGCAAATTCATCTTCATCAGGACCTTAGATAAGGAAAGATTTTACAGGAAGTTTTAAGAAAGAAAAACATTTCCCACAGCTAAATATATGGACAAAGGATCATTCTTGTAAAATAGCTGCTTACTGGAAGTTATTTTTTAAAACTGTAACAGAAACGCTAGTTTAAAACACACAAAATTTTGAAAAACTTGTTTGAAATATACTGGGTGGGTCCTTTTTAAAATTAAAAAATCCTGTGTCAGCATTTTTTGGAGGAAAATGTCCATTTCCTAATGAAACAAGCCATCTGTAGCACTTCAGTCAGGGGGGAAAAAGTGCTTTCAACAGTGAGAATTAGCAAGTCTTTTCCGTGAAGAGGAATACATACACACTGTGAACACTGTCCTCAGAGCACTACAACAGCTCTAGGTCCTGAAGGTTTGCTCCCTTCCAACAACACTTCTGCCTCCTGCACATGTTCTTGTCTCTTTCTTTCTCCCCCTACCCAAGAACACTCTTTTATTAGAAAAACTAGTCTACACTCCATTTCATTTTTCATGAAACAGCTGAAGATATGAAAAAATAAAATGAAGTTCTGGTAGGATTATGGTTCCTCAAAGAGGGAGGAATCAGCTAATGTAACTCTTGTGGCTGTGTGGAAGATGCACTTATGATGCTCCAGGCGATTGTCTTTCCAGTTTTGGACCTCATAAGGATTCACAAAGGCTCACCAGCACTGCTGCTGAAGATGCTCAATGCTCTCTCCACAGGCCTAGAGATGGTTTGACACACATTTGCTTCAACTCTCTCTAGTCACAGCATAACAGTAGAATATTCTCTGTTCACACTATGCCTGTCCTGTGCACTTCAGGAACAAGTAATCATTGACCAGGACATTCCGTATCCATTAAATCATAAAACACTTATCCCAGATGTGACACTTCTCAGTATTTTCATTAATGATTTGTTCAACAGAATCAATAGCTCTCGTATCGGCTTTGCAAAGGATGCAGTGCTTGGTAAAGCTGTAAGCCCTGCCCAGACAGCAGGACTCGAATTCAGAGGGATGAAGAAATAAAGAGAATGCATTACCGAAATAAGATGCATGTGGTCATTAAACAAATGGAACACGTTTCGCTGAGGACAAATCCAAAGCACAGCTCTACTGAATAATCGACTGAACAAATAGAAGATGAGGATGACCGAGCAGCAGTTCCACAAACGGGATCAGAGGTCGTAGTGGGTCACAGACTGAACATGCGTCACCAACGCCATGAGGTTACAAGAAAAGCAAATACCCTGGAGAAGCATCAACAGGAAGCCTTCGTTCAGATACAGCACTATCTTCTTTGGTCTGAAGCATCAGTTTCAGGAATACCAGGAATCAAACACAGAGAGTACAGAGGAAAGTAGCCAGGGCAATCGAAGCCTAACAAACATTGAAACTACCACACTCTTCATCATCTACAAGCGAGAAGACTATGAGCATACATGATAATGGTCTTCAGACATGTAAAAGGCTACTGCTGCAGAGTCCAGGCAGTAATGGACTTAAATTGCAACCAGGGAGAATTGGGCAAGTGTCTGCCAAGAATCAAAGAGATCTTTAGACATGCCTTGAGAACAGAGGGTGAATTAGCTGACCTTCAAGGGCCACATTCTTTGTCTGTTTTCTATGTCTTTTTAATGCAACATTCAATAAAACCTCATTTTTCCAGCAGCAAACTACAGACATGCCAGCAGCTTTGGAGACTTCTTTTCTGGTGCATGTTTAAGTCAATTTAGTACTTCCAAACTAAAAAATACTGCCTCTAAATTTAAGAAAAAGTCAAAGACTAACAACTCCACACCAACTGTGAGAAAAGGTAAAAAGTAGGGGGGGAAAAGATAAAAACCTGTACAGTGACAAGACATTTGCTCAGAATATTCATGACTGTGTTCACGCTTCACAAGTGTGTGTGAATACAGAGGATTTTCATAAGAACTCGCCTCACGACAAAATGAAACAACAAGCTTTAGCAAAACAACTATTTCTTGTGTACACACAACATTTTAGAGTATTTACATTGTTCTTCAAAGTAAGTTTTTTCTTGGAGTGGTTTTTCTCACTGGAGAATTTTAACTACGGAGTTAGAAGAGATTAATAATTGTAACTGTTCTACCACCACCCACAAAAGGAAGGAGACAGGCTCTGTAGACTTCCAATTAACCAGAACCTGCTCTTTGGACTCCAGCGTGGGCTCAGTGTTCCCTTCTTTCTTCTTTTAATCTGGATAAATTCTAAATGGGGTTTTCATTTAATTATTCCATTGCTTGGGAATCTATTTCATAGAATCATAGAATCACAAAACATTAGGGAATGGAAGGTACCTTGAAAGATCATCTAGTCCAATCCCCCTGCCACAGCAGGATCACCTAGACCAAGTTGCACAGGAACATATCCAG
>JAOXOE010030064.1:0-13556 GCA_028565055.1 Phoeniculus purpureus | reverse complement strand
TCCCCTAGATCAAGTCGCACAGGAACATGGCCAGGTGGGTTTTAAATGTCTCCAGAGAAGGAGACTCCACAACCTCCCTGGGAAGCCCCTTGCAGTGCTCCATCATCTCATCGTGAAGAAGTTCCTTCTCATATTGATGTGGAACCTTCTATGTTCTACTTTATACCCATTGCCCCTTGTCCTATCATTGAATGCCCCTGAGCAGACCTCCTGTTGACACCCTTTCCATATTTATAAACATCGATGGGGTCATCCCTCAGTCTCCTTTTTTCCAAGCTAAAGAGACCCAGCTCCCTCAGCCTTTCCTCATCAGGGAGCCGTTCCATCCCTTTCATCATCTTTGTGTCTCTGTGCTGGAATGTCTCAACCAGTTCTGTGTGCTTCTGGAACTGAGTGGCCCAGAACAGGACACAATGTTCCAGATGGCTTAGATCTCGGTGAGTGAAATTTTAAGAGGGAACTGAACCAATAGATGAAATCAGGAACTGGAAGGGACCCAGGAATCTTTTAAAAATGAGATATCCCACTATTTTTAAATGGGGGAGGGGTGGGTCTTTCTAGCAGTGAGGTGCAGATTCCTGTGCTTGGGCCTGACTAGTGAACTATTTTATCAACAGTTTTGTTCCTCTAACCTTGACTGTTCTAAGCTGTGAAGTACTCAAACCAGAACACATTTAAAACAGCTTCTGTCTTTTTAATATTTCAATTTCTCAACAACTTTGCTTACCCCGCTAATTCACATAGACTATGATCTGGCATCATACAGCTCCCTGTCTGGGTGCACTAGAACATGTTAGGTCTGTATGCAATAAACCTACAGAAGATGATGACTTAGCTGTAAGCAAGGACAGCTATTCCTGGAAGAGGCGTTCTATTCAGGTGCTCCTTCAGTGGAAGAACTTGAAGGAAGCTTTCCTGTACAAAGAGTGACTTGGAAAGAAATAGAACGCTCTGGGAAGCACCAGGGGACAGCAGAGTTTGTCTTCATAGGTGCCCAAAGGAGTGGAAATACAAGTACTCTGTGCTGACTCAAGTGGTATGCTGGGAGGAACGAATATTAATGGTGAATTTGTGCAACAGGAGTGTGTATAGCATTCTATGAGATTTAATGTATGATTGCAAGGGCAAAGCTTGATTTAATAGTACAAAAAATAAGAAACCAAAAAAGAGAATCTCATAATCTATTTTTTAAAGAAGAATATATGAACGTATATAACTTTTTGACGGAAAACCAGCTATTTGAATCAGCACCGTATATTTGGACCAGTAACTCGTCTTAGGTCTGGGTTCTGTCATTAGCCACTGCTACAGTTGTGGTGCTCACTGTGAATAAAGTAGGGCTAATTGCTCTTTCTGTGTTAGAAAAGTAGGGCTAATCACCTTCTCTGTGTTAGTTTTGTCAAGTAATTACTGTATGGACACTAATCTGATTAGAACTTCAAATGGTTTATATTTGTATTTAACTGTGCACAATGAGGAGAAGGCTGAGGCACTTGACCTTTTTTGCCTGTCTTCACTGGCAACCTCTCTTCCCACTCCTCCTGAGTGGATGGACATCAAGGCAAGGACTGAGAGAGTAAAGTCCCTCTGCTTGTAAGTGAAGGTCAGGTTTGTGACCACTGAGGAACCTGAACATACAGAAATTGATGGGTTCTAGGCACCTAAGTTTCAGTTTTCTCTATTAGTATCCCCTTTGCTCAGTAGTTCAGCAGCAGAATGGCTATAGATTTTGACACTTCTCCTTTTCTCTTTTGACTATGTAAACCACAGGACAAAAAAAAGAGGTGGCAGCTCTCAATGCTAAAGAGCCTGAGCAGCAACCTACTGTGGTGGGAGGTGAATTGGAAGGATTTTGCTGCAGGGAAAACAGACCTATGACAGGAATGAGTTTGTGTGCTTCCTTGACGATGGCTGGAGTTATTTTCAGTAGAGTTGTTTCTCACATTACTTCTCCTTAGCTATTTAGCCTTCAGGGGGTAGCAGTCTGTCAGAGTCAGCATCTCCTTGGTTGTTATGAAAACAGCAAATGCCACCACTGGTTTTCCACTGTGGGCAAGTGCAGTGTTCAGTAAACAGTGCTGCTTCCTAAGGCAGAACTTTATATTGTGGTGAGAATTGATCATGGAATCACAGAACATTAGGGATCGGAAGGGACCTTGAAAGATCATCCAGTCCAATCTTGTCTAATTAAGTTGCACAGGAACATGTCCAGGCAGGTTTTAAACATCTCCAGAGGAGGAGACTCCCTTGGATAGCCTGTTTCAGTGCTCTGTCACCCTCACCATGAAGAAGTTTCTTCTCAGGTTGGTGTGGAACCTCCTATGTTCCACTTTATACCCATTGCCCCTTGTGCTATCATTGGGTGCTGCTGAGCAGAGCCTGGCTCCATCCTCCTGAAACTTGCCCTTTCCATATTTATAAACATCAATGGGGTCACCACTCAGTCTCCTTTTTTCCAAGCTAAAGACACCCAGCTCCCTCAGCCTTTCCTCATCAGGGAGATGCTACACTGCCTTCATCACCTTTGTATCTGTGCTCTGGACTGTCTCAACCAGTTCTCTGTCCTTCTGGAACTGAGGGGCCCAGAACTGGACACAATATTCCAAATGTGGTCTCACCAGGACTGAGCAGAGGGGGAGGATCATCATTGCCTTGCAGTCTTAGTTCTCAGTTTATTAAACTGCAAAACTGGTAACAACTTGCATAGCACTTCTCATCTTGACAAATCCCAAGGCTTTTCAGGGCTAGTTTCACCATTCTATTGAAACAGACTTCTTAAAAGCACCCAGCAGTATTATAAATAGTACAGGGCAACACAAAAATGCCAAGTCCAAAATAAGGTAGCAGATGTTTATTGAGCAGATCTTAGTAGTGGGCTCAAGTTTACAGCTTCAGACACATCATCTGAATAACCAACACATCTGTCTCATCCAACTTGGAAATTGCTCTAAGAAAATTTACGTGGCAATCAAAAGTTGAAACTTCACTGTCTATACTTTACTTAGCTTTCTATTTACTGCAATTATGCTTTCTCATTTCTGCCAGGAACTGGAATGAACGCCTGCAATGGTGTTACAAAGACAGCTATCCATTGAGGCTCAGTCCTGTCATCATGCATGCCTTGCATAGACTGTCTACAGTAAGAAGGTGCTAGCCTTGCCCTAGTTATAGCACAATGTAAGTAGGCACCTAAAGCAAAGCTGGTGACAACAGTAGCTCACTACTCCTGATAGCAGAGACAGGGAAGGAAAACCAAAGCTTTTAGACAATGTAGTGTGTAATAAACTAATAGATGCAGTTAGGTCATAATCCTTCCCCTAAGGGTAGAGGAACTACCCTGAAAGAAATAGTAAGTTGCTTGAATAGGTTGGTTTGTATGAGGTTGGTTGCCATACTTCTGGATTGTTTGTAGCTTGGTCAAATATAATGTTAGGAACTGCAGAGATTGTGAAGAGGTGCAGCTAGGAAATAAAAACGACAGATTAATTATTGCTATTGAGATAGAGGCACAAAAAGGAGAACAATACAAGCAAGAAAGAGCCCGTGTGACTGTACAAGCTGAAGACGGCAGCTTAGGTCAATAGAGCTAGAAAAAGGAAGGGAAATGGCTGACTTACCTAGTCAACCATGTAAGTAAGGATATCTTGTCAGGGATGCAGAGTTTAAACCTTAGTTTCTCCATTTGTACTACTCCACAGGGTCATTTTTATCTGTAGCTGAATGAGAGCTAATATCATTGCAGTTTCCTTCCAACTGAAATAGTCAGTTCTATTCTAATAGCAACAGACAGCTGTGAAAGCTGCTCACGGCAGTGCAGGAGAAAGAAATGATTGTTTCCAAGATGTGCATCATAGGCTGCAGGGATGTGGAGTGCTATCTATGGATAGCTACCACTAACTTCAGGTCGTTTGAACTGTGTTTCACCTCATAGCTTGTACGTAATTCATACAGAAGTTCTTGTTCCTTCTCCAGAACTCTTTTAAAAGTTGGTATTGTCTCTCCTTGGTGGCATCTTTCTGTTTACTGGCAGTTGGGGTGGGCACGTGGATGAGAATATTTGGCCTTATGCTGACAGACTCCTGTGACTGAGGACCCTGTTGTTAAGGTGAAGTTTTTTTTTATGTGTCTCAAGGAAACAGACGTAAGTGTTCTTCTGAGCTTTCAGGATTGGAATGGGAATCTGTCAGGGTAGAGCTGAGCAGTATGGAGGCGCATTTTAGGCAGATTGAGGATTTTCAGGCAACTGCTTGCCAGCTTTGTAGGGAGATTATGGTTCTTTACTTGAGCTTCTATCTGAAAAACTCAACAGACATAAGACTGGATACCTGATCAGACCTTGCCTAAAGTGATGTCCCAGTACACTCTGCTGCTCCTCCTTTTGCTTCTGCTTGCAGCAGAGAGAATGATGGTTCTACTCAAACCTCATCCATTACTCAAACACAAATTCATGACTAGCTGAATGTTTAGGCAGAACATTTTTAATGTTAACATTAATCTTGGGGGAAGGGGCTGATTTCCCTCTAAATTCCCATCTTATATGATCTATGCAGAGTACAGAAAATTTCAGATGGCTGAATTCTCAGAATCACAGAATTATTGAGGCTGGGAAAGAGCTCTGAGCTCACCCAGCCCAGCCCATGACCTAACATCACCAGAATCACCTACACCAGGGCACTAAGTGCCACATCCAGTCTGCCCTTAAATACTTCCAGGGATGGGGACTCCACCACCTCCCTGGGCAGTCCATTTCACTGTCTCCTCACCCTTTTCATCAGGAAATCTAGCACTTCAAATTTCCTTGGGTGCTTGCTATGAATATAGAGGTAATTTTGGTCTGTTTGATTGTCCTACCTCTTGTGCACACTCTAGGACCAGTTATCTGCCACTGAAAGGATCTTTTTTAGCAGCCATTAACATTTGCTACAACTGAATTTGCTGCTGCAGTATCACTGTGCTCTAGGCCAGCAAAGCCAACCTGTTGCAGCCCTGAAGAATGCAACTTGCATGAAAATAACACCTGCAGCACTTGAGATAAAGCAGGGGAAAAGCTGATTACACTGGAAAGCAAAGGAGGTTCCACAAAGTTCAGGAACATCTTTCTGCTACTTGGCAAATACCAACATTCTTCCCTTCCAACTGAAAAAAGAATCTGTAACCTGCTGACAGGACAGCAACAAATGTCGCTTCAGGAGAGCCTGACAGTAAACAGACTCTTCACTGTGGGTACCTGGCTCAGAGTCTACCACATCCGGTGCTGTGGCACTGAAATTTGAAGTACTGCTGCCATCTGCAGGGGCTAAACTTGATGTCATTTTTCACTTTTCAACTGAGATTGTTGAAAACATTGTCCAGAAACCCACCCATTAGGCATCTCAGATTCCATAATTATTGCTTTTTAAACTGTGTATTACCCTTTCTTATGCCCTAAAAGCCCAAATACTTCCCCAGCAAAGTCTGAAGTGTCTTTCAGAGGGACTTCTTTGGGTCTGTGCAATACATTTCCCCCTTTTTAAGATGTGCCCTTCCTGTAACCTTATTTCTAGTGCTACAACATAGCCTGCTACAAGCCCAAAGTAAAAAACTGTAAGTTTGGTCAAACATCAGATCTATCCCAAGTGCTTCTTCAGAATGGAAGGTGTTGCTTTTTATACTGCTGCGCAGCTGAACTCTAGTCTTGGGCATGCTCAGGGACTTCTACCCACCCATATGCTTTGAAGAAAGCATGTCAGATAATACAGACTCTGGCTTGAGGGAAGGAAAGAAGCTCGCTGGGACAGACCACAGTTTTGGGGGGGACACTTGTAGGCGGTGTGAGCAAATGTAAGCCCATCTTGACAGAAGGGTTGAGATTGATACAGAAGGTGGTGCATGGAGCTAGGTGTGATCGATACTGCCTGTACCAAAAGCATTGGGAAACAAAGACATGAGAATTTTGACTCTGATCGTGTTAAGGCAGAGGAAAGTTGTTAGTTGGAGGGAAGAGGAGGGTATGGAGTATTTGGGTTTGGAGTAAATCAGTCACGGAACGAGGTGTAGACTTGTAGGATACTAGAATGAGATGAACTAGAAAGGCACAAAGGCCACTGGCTCTGGTACAGACTCAGTAGCATAATTCAGCAGTGTAAGGCATAGCACAGAGTTAAAGATTCTAGGCAAGGAGTCAGAAAGTCCCTCAGACCCCAAGATTACAGAACTTGGCCAAAATTTCTTGTCAGAGGTTTTTCTAGGCAATTAGAATGGAGATGAAAAATAATGAAGTCAAATGCTTGGGCGAGTGTGAGTTTCTGACATGACCCCATTATGTCTGAGGTTCAAAGATGAAATAAATGATGGAAAGCCTCTACTTGTGTGGCAACTAAGAACATTTCTAGCTTTGTATCTGTTTTTAAGCTGTGACAGTGCTGGTTGCTGCAATCCCATTTTGCCTATCCTGAACAACAAGCACAGAAGACAAATGAACTACTGACTCCATGTAGACTTCTCCTTGGCATCTAACAGATTGTTTTGCTTCTCACTCAAAGAGTTCAGTTTCAGGTCATTTTCTATCTCTTCTTGATAGTTTTGACAGGACTCTCTATCTACTGTACCATCAGTACAAGCTCAGTTTCACATCAGACCTAATTATTTAGGATAGGCAGAAAAAGATTATTCTTGCATAAACTGAAGACAGGATTAGAAAGCAATTCTCACCTCCACATTTGTTTTGTTTTTATAACTCTGTGTTTTGCTTCTCAGAATGGTCTAATTTTATAAAACCCAACAACTTCTAACTGTGGCCAGCTTTGGCTATGAGAATGCTTAAAGTTAAAAAGCTTTAGGTCATATTAAGGAGTAATTTCTAGCTCTATCTGTGTTATAATCATTAGGCATTGCAGTCTTGAAGAACCTGCTGGACAAACCATAACAAACTTCAGAATCCTTCCTGTGTTACTGGAAATATGGTCAGAGTTCTTCAGTGATTGAAACAAGCCCAACAATCACAGAATCACAGAACATTAGGGATTGGAAGGGACCTCAAAGATCATCTAGTTCAATCTCCCCTGCCAGAGCAGGATCACCTGGATCAAGTCACATGGGAACATGTCCAGATGGGTTTTAAACGTCTCCAGAGAAGATGACTCCGACAATATTATTGTCTTCGTCATAAAATGTTCCCCAAGTCCAAAGCAAGGTTGGACTGGTGCTTACCTGTAACTAATGGAGACAAACAATGTTACTGGCAAAGCATTTGCTTGCCATAGTGTTTAGGTTCCTGCTCAGCAGATTTGCGAGCAAAGATAGATGTGAGCAATTGCGCTGGGCAGTGTCTGGAAAAAAAAAATTGGATGTACAGGGTGCTTGCCTTGATCCTGCCCTCATCCTGTGCATGCAGCCCTCACTGAATTGCTGCACAAAGACAGATGGTGTTAATACCCAACCCATAATAAAAGCTGCTGTGGAATAAGCACAGCTGAAATGCAGCTTTCATTCATCAGCAGGGATCCCCTCCTAACTGTACAAAATCACAGAACTCAGGGTAAATGACCAAGAACCATTCTCAGTCAAACAAAACTCATTGTGAATGGAGACACAAATCAGATGAAAACTCCTGATGCTTACATGTGCTGCTGCAGGGGCTGACAGACCAGCTCAAGATACCTGTAAGCGTGGGAGACAGAACCACTGGAGATGTGCACACACACACAAATGTGTGAAAAGATAATTGATGCCTGTAATAGTCTTTCCCTGACAGGACTCACAAATCAGACTGGCCATGAGCAGGGAGCTATTTTGCATTCAAAGCAGACCCTGTTCCTGCGCGTCTGCTGGTTGAATTGCTGCTGCTCCTACAGCACAGTCACCGGCCTCCCCTGGGCTTGGCAAGTGCTGTCACTTGGAAAGAAGCAGGCGAATGTCACTGCTGTCTCATGACAGGATTCCTTTAATCCTTGGCATCCCCTCGCAGGGTCGCTTGCTACTTAATGAGCTGCTCCTAAGCACACAGCTAAATGGAGTTGTAAGGAACTGAAGCCTCTCATTGCTTCAGCTGTTGCTTTGGCAGGATTTTTTCAGCAGTTTGTGCCTCTGACAGTGTCTGGAACACATGCTGTTCTCCAAATACAGCTGAGGCCAGCCTTGAACTGCAAATGTTGTAAACACAGATCGTGAATCCAGGCTTCAGCCAGTCAGTCCAGCTTTGTCCCAGAACTGGGCCATGGGCAATTAGACTAAGTCCATGATAAAGTTCACTTCAGCTGGACAGAAAACATGTAAATGCACATCTGCAAAATAAATTACATAACATTGTGTGCCTCATTTTCCCTCCATGGGCACTTTGGCTCTGGGAATGACACAGTTATAGTAGAAGGAGTACAGTCCAGGGGTCAGTGGCCTCTGTTGTTAGAGGAAGCAGGAAATAAGCTGGAGAAAGAACAGCCCTGTGATTAGGTAGGTGTATGTTATAGTGAAGAAATGGATCTAATCTCTACCATGGAGCAGCTGAGTGGTACTCAGCAAACATTCTGGTCTGGGCCACAGCTGAGCTGTGTTTATGTGGTGCTGGTGGGAGCTGGCTCAGCCTGGGGACCTGGGCTGGCTCTGACTGCAATCAGCTGGGGTGATATCAAACCTGTAGTTTAATCAGCAGCTCAGGTAAACTGTTCATGGAGAGCTTCATATATTGACGATTAAGAGCTGTTTGTGCAACTATTACCCACTTTTCACATCCTTTTCTCAAGTTCCATCACTTTTCACAAGTTCAGGCTTAGGTGCCTCCCTGTCACTCTGCAAAATTTGCCCGAGGCTTTCTTTATATTCTTTAAGTCAAATAAAACATCCTTCCTGTTACAACTCAGCAGGGAGGAGAACCTACACATAGTAAGCATTTTGTTTAAATGATAACAGTGCCATTAAAGGTTTGTACCAGAATTAAGGGAAACAATACAGATCAGATCAGAGAATTCAAGTATTTGGGAACCCCAGTTCTCTTTTTCAAGCCTTCAGATGATTTAGTAATTTTCTTCTAAATATAGTCTCGGTTTTGCATCCATGTAGTTGGTGCCAGCTGCACAAGGGGAAATAAATCTCTTTCCAATCTTTGAAGCTTTAAAGAACGATCTGTTTAAGCCAGGAATTGTTTGCTGCTCTGTGTTAAGCAGGCTTCCCATATTGTCACTGAAAATAATATCACACGTTTGGTCTTTAAGAACATTGGGAAAGTAATTTCAGTTCTGAATTAATTTCCCTCTTTCCAGTCGACTAAACCACACATGCTTTCCAGTAAATTCAACTGTTCATGCAAGTTTTAGGCCTAGTTTAATGAGCTTGGGAAGGTGGCTCTTCACACTCAAGATACTTGCTAATGACACAACTCATAAGCCAGCCATTCCATCTTTCTGCAGCCACAGGAAATAGGAAATTATCAGTTCTGTTAACCTATGTTGCCTCTGTTTATCCAGCAAGATGGGCTGTGGACCTTGTGTTTCTTGCCCTCTCGCCTTCACCATGTGTCTTAACCTTTTGGGTTCTATAGTCACTGCCTTTTGTGTGTATGACCATCACAACCAATAAATCTCTGCTCAGTCTGGGGGAAGAGGTATGAGAGGTCTCATGGATCTTTCTCTGATCTGGCAGGCAGAGGCCAAGCCATGCCTGTGTGCTGCACTGCTCATGTGCAGCAGGTCCAGTGTGCGGGGGACCCATCTGGACATCTTGGCAATAAAATAGCTGGGAGCAGGCTGCCACCACTGGCCACAATTACTCACTCTTTAGCCAGTTCCCTAGTAACAAAGATGAAAAAAAGGGACCAAGAGCCAAGGGTTCAGATGTTTCCAGCCATGGGATCTAGATGGACCTCCGTTGGCTGAGCAGGGCAGATCTTGTGGTCAAACATCTGAGTATAACAGAAGGGCTCTTAGTGCTTATTTCTGTGACTCACCGCATAAATTAATTCTACATTTTATTTCCTGGTTTCTGTTGGAATTAAAGCTGTGAGGACAAAACAAATGAGATCTATGTTAGAACAGCAGATGTTCACATAGGGAATGGCTTCACTTTACTGCTTGTATGCTTTTCCCCTGATGAATCACAGAATCACAGAACATTAGGGATTGGAAGGGATCTCGAAAGATCATCTAGTCCAATCCCCCTGCCACAGCAGGATCCCCTAGATCAAGTTGCACGGGAACATATCCAGGCAGATTTTAAACATCTCCAGAGAAGGAGACTCCACAACACCTCTGGGCAGCCCATTCCAGTGCTCTGTCACCCTCACTGTAAATGAAATGAATACAGGTTATCACATCTCTGAGCAGCTGAGGGAGAGTAGGTCTCCAGTAAGCAAAAGACAGAAGGGTAGAGCTAGAAAATTATTTCAATATTGCTAGACCCCAGAGAACAAAGGTCCTTAGCCATATTGCAAAGGTCTTTTCTAACCTGAATGATTCTGAATGTGTACCGTCAGGTCAGAAGAAGGATCAAGCACAGTTAAGGAGGTGCACAGTGCTTTTTCTGGTTTGTCTTTTGGTGTATTGTTATTCCATACAGAGAGGGGTGTAGGATGCTCTGGGGAGATGTGTGCATGAGAGTTCCCCACTTTCACAGAGGTATTCAGGACTCCACTCATTCCCATCAGTGCTCCTTTCTCAACTATGGGACTGATCCTGCTCTAGACCCATAGGTTTCCTTGATTCCCCTTTGCCTGCCTTCAGGAGCTTGTTCTCCCTGGTGAGCTGCATACCTCCTATTCATTACCCTGCAGCTGCAGAAGCTGCTGTGTCCCTCAAAGCTGGCTGTGCTTCCTGCAGCCTCACTTCATGAGTGCCAAGGCATGCTGCTCCACTCCTGCCTCTGTCAGGGCCAGGCACAGCTCCATGTGAGTGTTACTGGCCCTTTGCTGCAGCTAGCTGCCCATTAATAAAAACCAGCACCACCACTGTCTGTCTCAGGGAAATAATGTTTCATTCCCAAAAAGACACTTTCTCACCTAAATAAGCTCTTAGCTGTCAGTCCCTCTCATCTGCTCTGCACGGAGATGCTTCCAGAGCACCCCAGCTGATTCTCGCACATCTCTTTGCCAGCAGTTTCCAAATTTCAGAACGCAGACCCTTCTAACCTTGCCTGCCCAACACCATTCAGGTGCCTTTGCTGGAACAACACTTCAGACAGTCCCAACAGCACTGCAGTGCTTTTTAGTTACCGCTGCTGCTCCTAACGTGTGAACTGTTTGCCAGGTCAGGAGTGAAATCCCTCTGTGAACAACAGAGTCCACTTTTCTTCACTTTCTGCAACCTGAAAGGTGCCACAAAAAGCCATTACTTAGGAAACCCAGTGAGTGTCCCTCTTGCTGTGCTGTAACCATGGCACCTCAGCCACAGCTGGTGCCTCCTGCTCTCCCAGTAACAGCTCTGCTGACTCACCGGCTGCTTTACAGAGCTTTAGCTGCTCCTGAGGAGCATCGCCTGCCTTCGTGCAGGCTCCCTGTGCGCCCCAGGCCACACCTATTTATAGCTGCTCGTCTCCATCTCCAGAGCACTTGGCAGCACGGTGGACACAGTCAACAGAGGGTGAAATGAGGGTCTTTTTCGCCCTTTCCTGAACACGTACTGCCATGGTTCCAGGGGCAATAGTTACAGTGGAGCAGCTGATGCAGTCTGGAGTTACCAACCTGGAAAGGATTCCTTATTCCTGTTCCTTTGCCAGCAGCTGCTGGTCAGTGCTCCCATTCAATGAACATGCACGGTTCCTGTGAACGCTGTGCAGCTCAGGCCAAGCATCAATAACTTCACAGGCTGTTCTTTTAAAAGATTCACTGGCCATAAAGTGTTCTAAAATAACTGAGATGTGTTCTGGTAAAAACAAGAGTTTGTGCTGTAAGCTGGGGAGTCTGTGTTGTCTTAGTTCAACTTTGTAAAATATTGATGTTGGCTTAGGATTGTTTTTCATACTACATCAGTCACAAAAAAGAAAATATGAACCTCTCTGCCAGATGGACTGCTGTTCTCTAAAAACCAGAGGAGCAAGGGAAAGCCGTGCAGTACAGAGGCAGAAAATGAGTGCCATGTGTATCATGTTTCCATTTTCTTTTCTGTTCATTTGAGGTTTTTCCCTGTTTGTAATGTTTTCACTACCTGCAGATCTTGTACTGCTTCCTTTAATCTTCATATCAACTACTTCTCTGAACTTAAACTACACATCTATGTGGATTGCATACAACATCAATGAAAAGTGATATGGAGCTTGATCCAAAACAGACTGAGCAAAAATCAGTGAAGGGGAGGGTTAGGAGGCTGACTGGACCCCTCTACCTTTGACTTGGTTTGGTAAATATAGCTTTCTGAGTGGCTTTTGTGCCTGTGCACGCTCTGCCACAAATGGGCTCCAATGGGGTAACTTGACAGGAGATGCAAATTTGACTGCCAGAATTTTTCCTTCACAGTGAAGCTGATGGGAATGTCTGGGATATTGCCTCATCCACTCCAGAAATGGAGGAGTTCTTCTCTCAACTTAAAACTCCAAACTGCCCAGCAATCTTAAGTGTTTGGATAGAATTAAGCTGGGACGAAATTAACTAGAAGGATGCCGCAGTCTGAGTTTTTGTACATGGAGAAACAGAAAGGCTGGGAAAAGCTGATTGTAGAGAAGGAATTAAATTACATGAAGGAAACCAAAATGGGAACATGGGCATTGATAAGGAAAAGCCATCAAACATGGGGAACTAGACATTATTTGTCCCTAAAAGCAGGGTGTTGTCTAGGACTGTGGCATTCAGAACAGTGTCTGAGGCAGCACACTGGCAGGAGTGACATGGAAGTGATGTTGCATGAGGCATTCATGAGAAGAAGTATTCAAATACCAAATGAATAACTATATACATGAGCTGTTGACGTGCTGAACACTGCCTATTAATGTTTAGCACTTGAACAGTCAGCTTCTGGATGTTAGCTCCTCTTGGGGATTTTCCATGAGCTTCCCCCCCAACATTGCACTTGGGTTCAGATTCAAGGGCCTGGAGAAACATCTGGGGAGGAGTCATTTGTAAAATGCTGCAGAATCACAGAATGACTCTAAATGGAATCCTTAACAATGCAAGCCAGTAAAAATTTTTGCCATGCTCTTCTCTATCTACCAAATAAAATTAATTACCTGAATAACTTCTTGAAAGAGCCATCAATGTCCTAAGAAAAGATTATCATGAGAACATAATTTGCTCTGGTGTCTTCTGCAGTCCCTCTTCTGAACACTGAGCAGCTTTGGTGCATGTGGAGGACTCATGGCGAACTGAGTCATTCAGAAGCAGTATTCTGGGAGAGCAGATGTTTGCTTATACAAGTGACAGTAGATTGTGTTTCTCTGGTTAGCCCTTTTTTGCCCATGCTTTTTGCTACCTCCTATGTTCCAGCTTATACCCATTGCCCCTTGTCCTATCACTGGATGACATTGAGAAGAGCCTGGTTCCATCCTCCTGGCACCCACCCTTCACATATTTATAGATATTAATGAGGTCACCCCTCACCCTCCTCTTCTACCAGCTAAAGAGACCCAGCTCCCTCAGCCTCTCCTCATAAGGGAGGTGTTCA
>JAOXOE010030063.1:0-13556 GCA_028565055.1 Phoeniculus purpureus | reverse complement strand
CAGGAGGATGGAGCCAGGCTCTGCTCAGTGTCATCTAATGATAGGACAAGGGGCAATGGGTGTGAGCTGGAACATAGTAGGTTCCATATTGATCTGAGAAGGAACTTTTTCCCAGTGAGGGGCTGCCCAGGGGGGTTATGGAGTCTCCTTCTCTGGAGACATTTAAAACCCACCTGGAGATGTTCCTGCACGACTTGGTCTAGGTGATCCTGCTGTGGCAGGGGGGTTGGACTACACAATCTTTCGAGGTCCCTTCCAATCCCTGATGTTCTGTGATTCTGTCGGGGAGAAGGAATGAAAAGGACTGAATGGAGCCACCGTCTCTGCTCATGGTGTGATCTCTCTTCCAGCTTAGCCAGGCCCCTGAACCGCTTCCATACACAGGCCCAGATGACGTGTATAACGTAAGTAACCAGCTGGTTTTCTTTACTTTCAAATCTGCCACCCGGACAGAGCCTTTTTGGGCACTTACAGATAGCAAATTGCCTGTGGATCAGGAAACCTCTTGACGACCCAGCTAATAGAAGGGCTTCAGCCGAACGTGCAGCACAGCAGTTGTGAGGAATAAAGATGAAACCTGACCATGGCAGGTCCTGTGGTCACCTGGTTGGCTGGATGCTAGATAGGTGTTTGGGCTGTAGGGTCCTGATTTCACCTGCTAGGCTGAGGGTAAACCATGAAACCAGGCTGTGGCACACAACACCCATCTGTGTGCGTTACATGTGCCACCAGACTGTGACCTGTGATGTGCATGTACCAGGGTCTTGCCTGGCCCTCTGTAGTTGGCTTGTAGCTCTTGCTGGCCAACCAAAGACATGCTACCACTTGTGCTGGTGATGTTGTTTGATATGGGCTAGAGAAAGGGCAAACACCCGGGAATGCTGTGGCGCTGCTGACTTTGGGTGACTGTAGCTCTTGTGTCACCGAGCGTGTGGGGCCTGAGTCAGCACAGCCTGGCTGTCCCTGAGCTTTCCTGTTACCCCACAGTGAGCCCTGTTGTAGCAGAGGTCCACCTCATCCACTGTCCCTTGATCACAGCCAGAGCCAGATGGTTCTTCGGGCAGCGAAAGAGGGCAGACACATCCTGTCTGTCCTTCCCAGCTGAACTGCTCACTCACGGCGGCATCAGCCTCTATTTGTGCCACGTTTAGTTGTCTTGTGATGCTAACTTTTTTCTCTCACACACTTAACCAGAGCCACATCCTGTGGTGAGCTCTACTGTGTACCAACACCGCTGCCTTCTCTCCAGCCCAGCAAGCGCTGCCTGTCACCACCTCAGTAGCACTCTGCCAGCTGTGCTATTCTGACCTGGCATCTCTCCATCACCCTCTTACAAGATAACCTCTGCCAGCTAAAAAACGTGGTGGGCCAGCTACAAAACGTGGTGGGCCAGCTAAAAAACGTGGTGGGCACAAGCTTTCTGTAGCTTCTTGATGCAACTTGAGCTGAGCTGCTCTGCAAGAAAAACCAAGCTTGTGGATCTTCACCCGCTAGCCAGAGAGAAAGTATTAAAGCCAGTCCTTCTGCCTTCAGCGTGTTTCTGTTGCAGAAAGGCTCCTGACGCAGCGGTTTGCACTTCTGTGCTGCACAGGCCACTCCGTCGTTCCCATGGCCGAGCGGCACACAGCGGTGTTGGCGCTTCCATTGAGAAGTGAAAATAACCTGTAGCTCGGCACTCACAAAGTTGGACACCGAGCTGGGTTCCCTTTCTTTTCCCGGGTTAAATCAAGATCTCTTCTTCTCGTGGTTGTAACGTCCACCACTGCTTTTTTGCTCCCTGTCTCAGAAACTGTCTCGCGGACCGCGCGATGAGTACGATGTTCTGGGGGCAAAGCAAGGCGCAGACCCTGAGCTTGGAGGGAGACACCAGGTAACTTCCTCCCACACGTGCACCCTTCTGCTTTTAGTCTGGTTCCTTTCTTCTCGCGTCTGACCCCTGCCGAGACACGCTGGCAGTCACCACACGCTCGCCAAGAACCAGCTCCTTCCTGGAGAGGGAACGGCACAATCTGTGCACTAACTCAGGCAGCCGGTGGCGCGGCGGGGACGGGAGTCAAACCTCCCCTTTGATCTCTGCTCCTCGTACCCTCATCGCTTTGCCCAGAGCTTGCAGCCTCCCTGAATAGGAAGTAACACCCAGCCTTGGGGCGGATGTGGAGCGGGCCAGGCAGCCCTGGGTGTTTCACAAGTGCTTGCTGCACACGATGCCCTCAAACTGGTGTCGACAAAGCCGAGCAGCAGCCAAAACAACCGTTTCTGTTGCAGAACCCGACAGTTTCAAAGGAGAAGGGAGGGGAAATCTGCACCAACGTGTAGGGCTTGCCTGCGGGTGACAGCTGTAGGGGCTGGGCAGAGAAGAGCAAAGTGTGATCAATTATTGAAATCAAATCAATTTTTCAGAGACCAGTTGTCTTACAGGTGGAGGCAAGGTGCGCCACAGGCACAGCGTGTTCGCGGGGCTGGAGCTGGAGCTCAGAGCAAATGCACAGGCAGCACGGGGAGGTGGAGGGTGGTAGTGCATCGTGTGGGCAGCTTTCTTCCTTTGTCTTACAGCCGAGAAGAAAGAACCCGCAGGACACTGTCTACACTGTGAGTATGGAGAGCGGGAGGGAGAGGGCAGGAGGGAGGGAAGGCTCGAAATAGGAGTTTCTATTCTACAGGAGACTTTTCCTCCTTAGCCAAGCTCTGCTTCAGTTCAAACTTAACAGCTGCTTTCAGTGACTTCTCTTCCTTCCCACCTCCACTTTTTGACTATAAAATTTATTCTCCCTCCACCGTGACAGGAGAAAAGCACTGACTGTCTGGGCAGACGGAGAAAAGAATTGGGAGGGAGATAAGTGCTGATCCCTTTGCATTAACCCTTAACAGTAAACCAGGGATTAAGCAACCTTTACCCCATGCAACGCTGGCCAAGTCCTAGCCCTGTCCCTTCTCCTCTGGAACATACTGAAGCTTTGGAGGCAAGGCAGGCCCGGAGGCACAGGCTTGGAGCGTGATCACGCCAGGGCTGGGCTGGCTTTTCCAGAAACATGCTGATTCTTTCCCGCTTTCTGCTTGCAGTCACTGCAGAAGGACAACAGGGGCGAGGCATACAGTGAAATCAGAGTGAAAGGAGAGGTGAGTCCTGCCTTCGTTCCTGGTGAAAGCCTGGGATGAAGAATTCTTCATTGCCACTCCGTTACAGAGCAGTAGCCCCAGCTGCACGTAGCTGCCTTGCACAAGGGAATCCCCATGCTGCACAGCACCCACTGGCACAGCTGAGAGCTGTTGTCTGCTGTAACTGGTGCGTTTGGTACAGCAGGAACTGTGGTGCAGCTGCAGCACCACAGCAGCCATAAACCAAGGTGGAGATCAGTGAGCTCAGTCCCATCAGTTCTGGAAGCACGGCCCGTACCCCAGCAGTGGCCCTGGGGCAACCGAATAACTTCAAGGGAAAAGTTGCACCATGTTTCTATGAACATTTCTGGTTTGGGGTGAGAGGGAACAGGGATGAGAACACCACAGCCCTAGCCTCATGCCAGAGATACCATCACGTAACGGGCTGCTGCGGTTTTAATCGTGGCACGCACACTTTGTCCACTCTCTGCTGCGGTGGGGCAGCTGCCATGAGCCTCGAATTTGAAGTGCCAGCCGCCATCCAGGAGACTGTAAGCTCTGCTATCCCTGCTTCTCACCTGGGAATCTCCCCCTCGAGCACATCACGGTTGCTGTGCCCAGCAGTGTCCTGCAACCCTGGGAAGGCAGCAGCTAGGAAGCCCTTCCTCATGGAAAGGGTGATCAGACATTGGAATGGACTGCCCAGGGAGGTGGTGGAGTCCCTATCCCTGGAGGTGTTTAAGGACACACTGGATGTGGCACCTAGCGCCCTGGTCTAGCTGACTGTAGTGATGTTAGGTCAGGGGCTGGGCTCGATAATCTTAGAGGTCTTTTCCAGCCTCAGTAATTCTGATTCCGCAAATGGATTCAAAGAGAATCACAAAATCATCACAGAATCGTTAGGGATTGGAAAGGACCTCGAAAGATCATCTAGTCCAATCCCCCTGCCACAGCAGGATCACCTAGACCAAGTCACATGAGAAGGATTTCTTTGTGCCTGGTTGGTCTGGGTGTCCTCGTTTATGTACTCGGAGCCTGTACCATGACAGTCCCAGTAGCCATTTGACTGAAGCCTGTGTGACTGTTCTCAGCCACCCTTACCTGCAGCTCCTTTGCACCTCCAGAGCGCTTTACAAAACGTGCGCTGTGCAGTTCAGTCGCTTCTCCAAGCCTGCCCCACAGAGAGCTAAACGCCCTGGGTATCAGCCGGCAACTCCGGAAGCACAGCCCTGTCTCTGCCAAGTGCCTTCAGCCCATATAACCACCGGTGGCCACAAGATGCTGCCGAAACTCTGTAAGGACAGGAATAGCACTGGAACAGTCCAGCAGGAAATCTGCTCTCCTTCCACAGCCTTTACACCATGTCTAGGCTGGTCCATGCCCAGCAGGAGCGCAGAGGGCGCCCAGACTAAGCACAGCGCCTGTCGCTCCGTGCAGGATGGGCAAAGTCAGGGGGTTGTTGCCTTTGGTGTCGTCAGGATAACACCCGTTAATCTCTCTCTTTCTTTCCCAAAGCAGCAGAGGCGGCGAGGCAAAGGGAACGAAGCTGTCTACCAGGTAAGCAACACATCCAGCACCATCTCATCTATCCTCAGGGCTTAACTGTAGCCTGTAGCTGCACAGGTAGCTGTACCATTAGCGATGCAGATGAAGCAGCTTCCAAAGCACCTTTCTGAGGACAGTTACTCAGATTCAGGGCAAAGACCACACTTGACTTTGACAAAGTGGCTGCACGTTCTAAACACAAATGGATGAAATTGTTGAATTACTCTGGCAGGAGCCATTTCCACAGCCCTCATCTTGGAGAAGCACCTTTTGACTATGGTAGAGACAGTTCTGCCCCAGGACTGTATATTGCTTACATGGAAACCTTTAGGTTGCCAAACAGCTCTTGTGATTCAAAGCATCAGCGGTTCAGCCCATCTCCCTGTAGTGCACAGTCGGTACTTCCAGTACCTTGGGGCACTCACAGTAGGGCTGAGTGTTGCACACACGTAATCATAGAATGGCCAGGGTTGGAAGGGACCTTAAAGATCATTGAGTCCCAGCCCCCCTGCAGAGGCAGGGACACCTTCACTAGATCAGGTTACTCAGGGGGGCAAGGAGCCCCCTGGTAAGGACTTTGGGCCACCATACATAGTTGTTCCAAAATGTGTTTTGCTTTCTGAAGAAGCCTATTCAATGACACTGACATCTCAAAGTGACCAAAGCATAATACAAAAGTAGCTCTTCTGATGCAGCACGTGCCAGGGAGATGACCTGTGACATGGTTTATCTTCAAAACCCACTCCACTGAGTCCCAGGTAGCGCTTCTTACCGGCTGCCTTACCCACCACATATTCGTAGCAGCGAAGGGTAGCTTAAAGTTTCACAAGCAGGCAGCACCAGACATCTTGCTGCATCCTCACTCTTTAAAGCTCCAGTTATCTCAGCTCTGGCAGCACCTTGGGCTGATCTGCAACTCTGCCACATCTTCTACTGCCCCACTCCTGGAGTAGTTGGCTGCAGCAGGGATCTCTAACACCCACATTACTGCTGACATACCACTACCAGAGAAGGTGGGCAGGGGGAGGAACGCTGCGCTGTGGGACAGGGTGTGAGGAGATCCTTTCCGGGCTTCACAGCCACCCACAACCCTGCTGCCAGCTTACCTGGAGTTGTATCTGATGCCCCTTCCAAATTAAAGAGAAGTCATCATAGAATCATCATCATTAGCCAGAGAACAAAGTTCATGATCTGATGTCTGTTCACCTAGTTACCAGAAAAAGTTCACTGTAGCATCAGTTAGCTCTTAATAGTTGATAATATGCAACCAAAACGTGCTCTAAAGATCTGTGTAACTGCTTAGGATGAGTTGCTGTACTCGTGTATCCTGACAACTGATAGTTATTCACACCACACAAAGACTAAGGAACCACTCACGAGCAAAAAACAAACTCTACAGGGAAAAAATAAACTCGAATGACGCTAGTGAGCCCTTCTCCTGACCGACTGGAGCACTCACCTGCTTTTCTCTTTTCCAGGGTCTCAGTACAGCAACCAAGGACACTTACGCCGCTCTCCAAATGCAGCCTTTGCCCCCCCGCTAAGCAGGAGTCACAGAGGGGATGGGCAGGGGTGAGGCACCCACCTGGTCTGGGGAGCATAGGGAGGAAACCCTTGTTCATCCAAAACGAGCACTGTGTATTTCTCAGGGCAGCAGGCTGGCACACGGAGGAAGTATGTCTGGGCTTGGTCAGTCCCTTCTCCCTTCCCTCCTGACTCATGTAACTGCGAGCTTTAGCTATTAAAACGTACCTACCTGTAAAGCTGTTTCCAGTGGCAGTGGTTACTAGGTTGATTTTTGTGAGGTGGGTGCTGTGGGGCCAGATCACACCTACTAACACAACTGTTGCCACAGCTCTTACTTTCCGTCCAGACCTATCGGGACGTGTAACTACGGTCTCACTGCAGCACAAGAGCAGCAGTTATTTCCTGTAGTATTTCAGCTAAAATTTTTGCTTTCAATTTACCTCAAGAAAACTCTTCAGTGGAGGGCCACCTTTTTCTTTCATTGTAAAACGTGAAGCAGAAGCTGGCTGAACACTGTCTTTTCAATATGAAGAGCACGAAGCTGCAAGGCAATGGCATTGCCGCTCGTCTAGCACCTGGAGCTAAACAAGAAGCAGATAACCAGCGTTAAGAGACTTTGCAGAAGGCTGGAGATGCCCCTGTTGCAATGAAAACACAGAGTATGGATTGACAGACTAGCACGGGGGAATACCAGGAAAACTCATCCTGGAGAATCCCACTTGGTTGAAGGGTTTGGCTGCAACACCCTCACTTCAGCAACACCTGCAACTACCACTGCAGAACACGCCTCCCCTTGTAGGAGCTGGTACGGCAATTTTCACGTCAAACAGACTAAAACCATCACTTCTGGGCAACAGAAACTGCACAAAAGCCAGTGTAGAAGCAGTTTCCAAACCCATCCATCATCAGGTTCCCTTTAAAAGCTGATGTGGGTATCACTGCAGAGGTGCTGTGACCTGACGCTTTTGTGATGGACTAATAAAGGTAGTGTCAAAGACCTGTGTGTGTGCAGCGAGCTGCTGTGGGGATGGTACGAGCTCAGCTGCTGCTGCACCCATTTACACCCGGCAGCAGCATTTCCTACGCGAGCCGAGGAGGAAGGTAGTCTGCCAGGAGCTTCGAAACATGGCCTGGGAGCAGGGATCCTGTGGTGGGACAATGCTGTAAAGGCCAGTTACAAAAGGGACAATCAGCTCTTGCTGTATCCTCAGTATTGTCAGGAACAGGACTGGGCAACCTGGCAAGGACAAAAGCAGCCCAGCAAAAGAAAGGGTATTTGAACCCAGGTCAGGAGCTGACCGGGTCATCCTGCCAGTCGTTACAGAGAGAGCAGAGCTGCTGTGGGCACTGCCCAGCTGAGGTCACACAGTCATTTCTTAAGGGACCGGGCCAGCAGCAGGAAAACGGGATGAAATCGCTTCTGTGGAAGTGACAAGGCTGTGCCTAACTGCCTAAGCAGTAAATCTGTACCTGCAGCAGGGGCTTGCAGCTTTGCGAGAACTTTCCAAAGACAATTAGTCCAAAAAGAAAAGTAAGTGCAGACGTCCCCTGCGCAGTAACAGACGTTTCTCACAGAGCACTTCCTACATCCCATGCTGTGCTCCCGCCACGACACAAACCAGAGAGAACCGGGTGATACCACAACAGCGGAGCCGACAGCTGCGGCAGCGTGGCTCTCACAAAACACTCCTGCGCTTGATGTAAGAACAAAGGCTGCTGAAAACAGGTTTCTTTTTTTTAGAAAGCATTAACCATATTTGCAAGATGTAAAAGTCAAAGGTTTTGGCACCCATCAAACAGCTCCACTAAATTCCGGGGAAGAAATTCTTAGGGAGAAAGATCTCACCTTTACGCTCTTTCATATACAAAGGGGATCTTGATTTCAGAAAGCATCCAACGCTCATTTCAGGGACACTCACCGCAGGTGTGGAGCTGAGTCTTGTCTCGGCCATCAGGAAGCAGCCAGCTGTGTCTTTCCTTTTAAGAGAGGAGCTGACAATAAAAGTGGAACAACAGCTCCAAGCAGAGTGCTGGAAAGCCTGGGCTTTGCTCCATTTTGACAAGGCATGGAGCAAGACAGAGCAGCCTTCTGGCTCCAGGGGGAAGAGGAATCAGCCTTCCCCCAGCACAGTAAGAAACTACAAAGAAGCGCATACATGTTAAAACACTTGGAAAATGGTTTAATGATGTTTACAACAGAAATGAACTGTACAATTACAGTAAGTTTAATATATATAAAAAATTACAGCAGACAAATGCATCTACACAAAATCTACCTTTTCATTCTGATTTACCGTAATCTACACAATCTCTCTCAATGCCCACAGCTATCTGTAGGCAACACTGGGAAAATAATAATAATAATAATAACAAAGGACATCTTTAAAGAGACAGCATTTCGCCTTCCTCCTCACCTCTAGTGTGATCAGCGAGGTTTTGAAATGTGTGGGACTCTCACATTTCAAGACGCTAGAAAAGCTTGGGTCGCGTTCGGGTACTCCTCGATGTCAAGTGTTCTGCTGACCTGAGGCGTACAGGTGCAGCGCATGAGGAAGGACCGGAGAACAAAACCCTCCCAGCCAGTGTCAGCAGGCAGTTGCACAGAGCAGTGACAGCATTAAGACAAAAAAATTTGCCTTCTTTAGAAAGAAAGTAAAAAGGGACTGCCCAGATACTACAGAGATCCACACTCCTCGTCTCTGAAAACTACTGTTCAGAAGAAACGGCTTCTTTTCCAAACGCCGAGCCCTCCCGCAAGGGGTCGTTTTAAAACCAAGGTGTCAAATGTTTTTTGAAACAGAAGGTAAGCTACGTCATCTTTGGCCCATCCCTTAAAAACCAGTGAAAACCCCTTTATGCTGAGAACCTCAGGTCAAGGGGAGAAATAAAGAACATGCTGTCTCTTTAAAAACAAAGCAAGAATCCCAGCTGGGAGCAGCCGTCAGTGAAAAATGCGATCCAAATTGGCGGTCTGGTGGAAATTCCTCACGGAATATTATGTACAGTTTAAAAACCCTTAGTTGTTGTTTATTTCTCTCATTTATGAACACCTAGGCAGTGAAAACCGTTATGTTAATACGTACATAGACACACCCAAAACATACAAAAATACTATTATTTCAAACTACTAAGAATAGGACAAGTTCAGTTTTCTCCATGCTATGACTTTAAGAGCATTACACTGAAACAAACAAGAATTTAAACGACAATTTTTTAATATCCCAGAAATATACCAAAATATACATCTAAGCTTTGGAATTACTGAGGTTAGACTAATGCAAGTGCTGGGTAATCGTACTTAATACACAAGTCTAAGGTTCTGCAGGAAAGAAATTATCTTTGGTATCTGCATCAGGCTAATAATATTAACATTTGGATTTTGCTTTGGGATAGAGCTTGTATGACCCTAGAACCAAACACCCCCCAATCAACTGAGATTAAAAAGATCCATGTAAAAAGTTCCTCCATTTGCAATCCCCCCCCCAAAAGTTAAAAAGTCACAGGCATCTACCTAGCATAAAAGGTTGAGAAATACAATGCATAGTTGCACAGTGGTGCTGCAAAAATAAAAGAGATCTAGGAGAAAAGGAACTAGAGGAGAAATGAAAAGCTGCTTCTTCTTCTTCTTCTTTCAGGGATTTCTCACAACAGGACAGCCTCTTCCAAGCAGTGACGGGGGGAGGGGGGAAGCTCAGAAGTGCACCTCAGCGTGTATTAATCAACGTCACCCAGCCCCAGAGGGTTAAAGCACCCAGCAGAGCAGCCAATCCTGCACCCAAGTCTTCAGCTCCTCAACCCACCTGTGAAGCCCCTGGCCACCCCTTCCCAGAGCCTTCACTCCAGATTTTGCCCCGGGGGCGGGGGGTGAGTTTCTCCCCAGGGTGTTTTGCAGGCTGAGTCTGGGGCAGCACCCCCTCAACCTGGGACCAGGACCACAGGCTGACCCGCCTTGCCCCGGCCAGGACAACCTCACAGATGGGCTTGGTGCTGAAGATGCCCTTTGTCTTTGGTTTGTTTGTTTGTTTTGAGTTTATACAATCATTAGGAAATCTTTGGTTTTGGCTGGAAATTTTAAAAGAACAAAACAAAACAAAGAAACCGCTCCCTCCCGACTTAGAGCAGCCACCGTGACCTGACAAAGCTTCTCTTTTCCCATAGGGGACGGGGAACTACATTCAAATAAAGATGGACCGGGTTCAGGATGCAGCTTCTGGCCAGCTTGAGGAGTGGGGAAGGGATCCAGGATTGTCAAATAATAAAGAAGAAAATTAAATACGTGGCGAGTTCTTTTTCTCTTTTCCTTTTTTTTTTCCTGTTTTTGGTCATGTTAAACGTGAGCAGCGTGGACGCAGCAGTGGACTGGGAGCGCCTCCGGGCCCTGGAGTTCAGCGCAGCCCTGGGGTCGGGAAAGGCAGCGCAGGTGGCCCTCTTCCACAGACAGTGGAGGGAAGGGGGTGGATATTCACAGACTAACCAAGAGGACCCCTTGTAACCAAAGGAAGTAAGATAAGATTGCAATATGCCCTCACTTTGCAGTAGCTTTTAAGCAGCGACATTCAGAGGCGTATGGGGCTCACTCCCCAGGTGGCAGGTCACGGGGTGCTATAGGCCAGAGTTCAGTGTTAATCAAAGGAGGGAGGGCAGACTTGGCAACTCTGTAGGGTTTGGAGAAAGTTAAAGCAAGTTACTCAGTTACGAGTTAGAAATGAGGTATACGACAGCTCCTGTACCTGTGGCGGATAAACACCCCACACCTACTCACACCTAGCCTTAGATACTACCACAGAGGAAGGAAATGGAACAACGGCACTGGCAGGGATGAAAAAGCTACTGTCCGGGTCCTTCCCACAGACTGCTGGCACACGAGGTGCCCCACGGGGACCAGTGCTGCTCCAGACCTCTTCAGACCACCCGTGGGCAGCTCTGCAGTGATCCCTTCCCTTCCCTATTTTGCAGGGAGACCCAGTCCAGCTCCCCAGGAACCCATGGGGAGCGGTACTGATCTCCAAGCCTTTCGCATTGCATTTTCCCCTCGGACTCGCTCAGGTGCAGGGAGCACCAGGGTCACAGAGGCCGACACATGGAGAGTGAATGGGGGAAGAACTAAAGGTTGTGTCTCAACTGCCTTGCTCTCGGGACAATGTCATGGATGCTCTTGGTTCCTACATTGCTCCTCAAGGGGGCCTGTGCGATCTCCACGCCTGGCCCCACGGCATGCCGCCACCTGCGTCTTAGGATGCCTTTGTTAAAGATTTCTATAGCACCACAACATGCCAGCTAGTCCGTGCACAAGTTATCCTACTCGGGGAGAATCAAGGCTTAAGTAGCTGCTGCTACAAAATTCAGCAAAGGCAGTGTGAAACCTAAGTGGGGGCTACAACAGATAAGAGAATTTTGGGAGGAAAAGGGAAGCTAGTGTGATAAATTAAGTATCTTATGGTTTCATGTAAAGCTCTGCCAGCCCATATGCACCAGCAGACCGACACAGTTTTAAGACAGATCAGCGTTTTGGTCTGAGCTACTTGACAAAGTCCTGTTTGGTAGAGAGATGAAATAAGGCAGAGGGGGTTTGTTCCAGTTCTGGGGCTGAGCCTCAGCAGCACTAAGGAACACCAAAGGGTATCATCTTCCCTCGCCTCCCACAAGCTGTTTCATTTCCTTCCTCAGATTTGTTTTCCTTAAAGCACACCTTGTTTTCCACTTTTGTTCCAAGTGCTCTTTTCTTTGAGAAGTCATTTCTTCAATAACCCTATTACCTATCTATAAATCTAACTAGCTCTTTGAAAAGTCACACAATATTAATACCACTTTTACATAATGTCAGAACAACAATTCTATTAGTAAAGCTTTCAGCGAAGTTCTGCAACCCAGTTGGTGTCTGGAGGAAGAGCAGCTGGACAATCTGCCTTTCTCCCTTCCTCCCTCCCTTTCTTCACAAGAGCTCACCATGTTCACTGATAAAACAACTCAGCCCAATAGCATGACACACGAACACGTACCAGGCTACGTTGGGGAGCAAAGAAAGGAGTCTTCGAGGTCCCCCCTTTAAGAGAAAGACCTTATGCAAAAGCTGTTCAACAGACTCTGACCTTGGACTACACTGCTTCCACATTCGAAGGAAAGGAAGTTTTCCCTGACTGCATCCCATCAGCCTAAGGCTTGCAGCACCAGCCAAGGCCCCCACGCCGTTTGTCTTCACAGAGCCAGAGCAACTCTATGCCGAAAAGGTGGGAGTACCCACAAGAGATGAGGTCTTCACAGACAGGGACACTGACCCAAAGCTCAGCAAAACCCCACCCAGCTTTTCCTATTACCCGCTCCGAGAACAGCAGAGCTGACAACGTATCAGTGCCTTTGGTTCCCTATGAGGCCACTGGGAATTCTCCCACCCCAGTGGAGTCGAGCTCCTTTAGAAACCCACCTCTCTCGATCACTGCACACACGCACCTGCACACACGCACCCACGCACACCCCTCCCCTCTTCCCCCACTCCAGCAACCTTGAAGGGAAATGAGAAGGGAGCCTTGGGCTCCAGGCGGAGGCAGCTGCAGCACCCTCCCAAGGCAACAGCCACTCGCTCTTCTGCTACTCCCACCACAACACCAAGACATATGCCAGGAGAACGACCCACTCCCTCACCAAAAAGCTCCTCTCCCACGACTGCCTCACAGTATTTCAACCTTCCCAGGCATACCAGCCAGGTGTCAGGAGTAGGTTAGCTTTCACTTCTCAGTTTGGTTTTTTTCTTTCATAGTTTTTGGTCTAGACAGGATTAGCATTGCTATTAGAAAAGGAAGTGTTTAAAAAGTTTTCCACCTATTATCAAGCACTACAAGCCCTACATTCAGTAACAAGACAAGGGGGATAAAAGGAACCTGTTTTACTTTTGCTCTCCCAGATGGATTAAGATGCGACAACCATTCTTCTCCCTCCCTGAAGTTAAACACAACGGACCCAGTTCAGCTCTGGAGCAACTCAACTAACTGAAATGGATTTACACCAGCTAGGTTGATTCTAGCCCAGTGCAGCCATCTTCTTTCCCCCGAACCTCCCAGATACACGTTGCCTCATCTTTAGATCCCAGCGAAGGGCAAGGAAAGGCCAAGAGGGAGGGAAGTGTGCGCACACTCGAAAGGACCCTGAACAGCAACCCAATCAGTAACCTGCACGCCACCACGTGCTGTGCTGCAGATTAGACCACAGATAAACCAACCAAACAACAAGCCCAAACCCAGGAGCGACAAAATGTTTCCTTTGGCAAGACAGATACAAGGAAAAAAATTCATGAGCAAACATTTTCCTTCTAACACAGTCAAATGAAAAAGGCTACAGCCGTGAGCAAATGGACGAATTTGCTATTGAATCGCTAAACCGTGCTTTGACAGCGA